>CM046875.1:452808243-453075199 GCA_025667525.1 Glebionis coronaria | reverse complement strand
TATATATATATATATATCTATATATTATATATATATATATATATATATATATATTATATATATATATATATATATATATATATATATATATATATGTATATATATAAATATATATATATATATATATATATATATATATATATATATATATATATATATATATATATATATATATTTATATATATATATATATATATATATATATATATATATATATATATATAATATATATATATATATATTATATATATATATATATATATATATATACATATATATATATATATGTATATATATATATATATATATATATATATATATATATATTTATGTATATATATATATGTATATATATATATATATATATATATATATATATATATATATATATATATATATATATATATATATATATATATATATATATATATATATCCTGTCGTGTCGTTAATTGACAGTATGACTTAGGGCTCAATATAATTTGACCGAACAAATCATAGTTTGGTAAACCACCTTGAATCTACTGCGGAGTGAAGGATCTTGGATCCAACGCATAACCCTTCGGGAATCAGAAAGATAAAGGCGAGAAAGACCAATGAAATACAGTTTCAAGATTGTATAGTTTAATGGTAAAGTTTGATTACCATTAATTCTCAGAATAGTTAACGAGTTTTTTTTTCCTTTTTATTTATATCCTATGCATCACCTAAATCCTAACGGCGGCTCTAGGCCTGAGTTATATTAAGTTAAGGTGGCCTTCTATGGTATTTGTCTTATTACCTATTTCTAGTTGATTTATGAATGAAGGTGGCATAGGCCCCTAAGTGTTGAACATCTTATTACAAGTAAGTTGGTACATGCTGCTTACTCATGGTTTCAGCTCTCGTACACGCCACATTGCTTGAACCAATTCTGCTGCGTATAATGATTCTCTTCTATCATCTGCTGGCCAAAATTAAACACAACTAATTAAACACAACTAATCTACATAATGGTAATCAGGTTTGATGTAAGTCATAAAGGCTAAACCATCACAAAACTATGTTCAGCAAAAACGTTATATGTTAGCTGAAACTTTATTAATTAACAATTTCCTCTACTAAGTGAACACTTTTCTTTCTCTTATGGTCCACCACCTCATTGTTCCTGAAACGGCATTACTTTCAGCCTGGTTTTGAGTCCATCCCTAGCATTGGGACAAGTGATCCAGTCCGGAATGACCCTCTTTAAAAGAATATATATACTCAATACACAACGTATTCAGAAAGTATTTTGATATATAATTTCCAGTTAACCAAATATTGGTATGATGTTAAAGATGAACAAAGAGTGGAGTGAAATCACCTATTTGGAAACAAACTGAATCTATGCAATGTATGGTGTGCATCTCCATGCCATCAATCCGCGGATAACTAAAACCACATAGTAATCCATATATTTCTATTAGAGGAGATAATGTCAACCAAATTAATAAAAGATTGACCAAAAATGGGTCAAATCAAAGAATTTAGCCAAAAGGGAAATGGGTCAAACGATTTAGACCAGTTACATGTTACCCAATGTGTGTCTGTGCATCATTTTTTAAACGTTAAACTGAACTATCTTACCACCGTAAATGTGCGTCAAACAGTAGAGATTGTTAAATTCAGACTGAAATAGATACAAATATAGTACCTAATTGTATCTCATCTGGTGCATCATAATGTATATTAGTCTTTTTCTTGTTAATCCTTCCCTTGACCCACTTCTGATGCACGAGTCAATCAAGCTGTTTAAAATGTTCACTCCCAGCTACAACCGCACCTTACTAACAAACTGCTTATAACCAAAATATTTATATCTGCATTGAACCCCAAAAATGGATGGTTAAATACGATCAGTTTCATGAAATTTAAAAGCATGTAACTACAAAAGTTCAGCATCGTCAAACTCTCAGTTTCATGAAATATAAAAGCACCTCTTTAACATGCTTTAATATGCCTTTGGTTGATCCATAGAAACCACACGACCCGCATGCACTTGCGTTAAACACCCCGGCGGAGAACTTCACTTGTACCTTTGCAGAATCAGTTTTACCTTCTTCAAACCTAAGTGCCCAATCAAGATACCTTCATGTTAGGCTAAATGTGCAGATATAAGATATCATTATCGAAAAACTATAAAGCTCAAAATTTTAAAGTTAAAAACGTCACTTACGTCTATCTCATTAACAGTATTATCTTCAGATCAAGATTATCTCGACTATAATGTTCCAAACATCTCAACCAACAATTTAATGGCACTAACAAATTCGAGATGTTCTTCAAGTATCTTTATCCGATTTGTTAAACACATGTTCGATTCATGTACTAATGCATCATACTTCATACGCACCTTTAAAAAGAACAATTTGTATCCTGAAACAAACATATGTGTAGGATAAATCATACTACTATTCGTATAATTAGTTGATTCTTTGTGTGCAAACGGGATTATAAATATTTGATTAGCAACAATAAAACTAAAAAAAATCAATTTTTAGTCAAATCAAATGACGTATAATACCTGACATATGATTGGAATCGTGAATTATGTGCAACTGGAGATAATCTAATAGCGATCTTGGTGTGATGGAGGTGAAATTATTGGTGATAATGAATACGATTGATGTTTTTTCATAAAATTAGGGTTACGATCTGTGAATGATGGGGTATTGTAGAGGAGCGGGTAATATTATGGGATAAATGATTGGATATTCTAAAGGACCGGGTAATGTTATATAAGCGGGTAATGTTATGTGAATATATAGATCTGGTTTGGGATTGTTATATCACAAGTTCTGACTTGCTCTGCTGGTTGAGCTTTGTCTGTCCTAACTTTGAGACCCAAGATCGAATCCTTCATAACGTTTTTATAAAAAAAATCGGAATTTTGATAGATTTCACAAAACAGGAAAGTGATGACTGGGATTAGTGCCCTATTAGATGACGTGGCAAATCTCTCCTCTTATATATATATATATATATATATATATATATATATATATATATATATATATATATATATATATATATATATCAGAACAGAAACCCTTATATAGGAAGGATGGTGAAACATTGTCATAACTTCAAAATTCTAAAAAAATGACACGTGTAAATCAATAACCTATTTCCATATATAACTTATTTCCCCACCCGACACTATACCGAATATCAGAGATCTCTGAATGTATCCATAAAAATTATTCACCATCAGATTCAAAAACAAAACCCCTACCCTAAAATTCCCAAATCAATGAATCAAGAAAACCGGATCTCATATACATGTTGCCACTATTTTCTTAACCAAAAACTTTATCATCATCAAAATATTGAACACATGCCGATCAAAGAAAATGTTTGATGATCGATTGATCTGCTGCTGCAATACACATTGTTATTGTTACTAATGATGTGGGTCTTTATTCAAAAGACAAAATACACAAACACATGTGATTTTCATATGTTGGTCAAAACCTACAAGAAATCAAAAGGGATCTGGGAAAACTAATTAAGACCAACAATAAGTAATTAACAAAGTTTTGATGATAAAAAGCGGATTACATAACTAAAGATGGCTCGGAGTGAACGAAAATATATGTTCCGCCTGTGAGTTTTTCTATCTTAATTTCTTATTTTGAATATAAGTTGTTTTTATTTTATTTGCTACGAACCGATGACATGTGTCTTGCACAGTGCACACTATGTGTTTGATGAAATGAGTGTAAAGGAGTAAGGATACATAATTAAATTGGCACTAATTAGGTTAGTTTTAACTATTTAATTTTTCTTATGAATCCGGTGTAGTGACTTTGTAATACATAATCGTACTTTGAACCCTTTCTGACAGTACTTTCATGTTTACAGTTTCTCTGATTCAGTTAAAGGTTACGCAACTGCCTAAAAGTGGCATCCTGATATGGCCACACAACTTATCATCGCTTTAGACAATGAAAGCTCCCATTCTTTGAGGGTACTGATTTATTTGCAGACGTGGGATATGTGGAACACAATGTCTCCACTAAGGGAATCGTTAGGTCACACTAAAGGTATTATATGTTCTTATTTATGCATTTTCTTGAGACTTGGTATACATGATTTAAACTTGAAATGAGATGTATTGGTAGATTAACTGGGTTTAACATGTAGATTAAGTGGGTCTCTTTTTAGTACATATCAAGATGAGTATGATTGACCCGCTTAATCCTTTGCCTATTTTCTAACACCTTCTTTATAGATAATACACATGCTGATATAATCTCCTCCACAAAAACTCAGGGGTTTAGACTCTGCTACATAGCCAAACTTATTAGGAATGCAAACGTCAATGGTATACAACATAAATGTTAGTAGATAAACTAGCTTCATTAAAAATAGTTTCAGACAAAAAACAATTTAAAATAATGTGTTCATTATCAAAATGAATACTAGCTTCATTAAAAATAGTTTCAGACAAAAAAACAATTTAAAATAATGTGTTCATTATCAAAATGAATACCAGATTGTTATTTATAAATGACATAAAGAGTCATTGCAATTTTTTTACTTATAAAATTACATTATAGTAATAGGCTTATTTTGTATATTGTTATTCATTGATTGCGTTTATTACCAACACATATATTGTACATGTTCGTATTACTATTTAAGATATGGTTGTGTTGTGTACCAATGCGGGTGAAAAGGGAACTAGAAATGTGTTATGACCTAATAAATAGACTTGATAGGGGCTGTCGTGTACTTGGGTTCTGCAAGGATGTGCCGAAGACAGAAGCATTATATCCAAACATAAGAATTGATAAGAGAGGTGAGATTAGTAGATATACGCGTTTAAACGTTCAATTCCAGATCTCGCTTTTGTATCTATACTTATTCGTTTTTTTATATCGGTGGAGAACCTCGTGGGTTGTACGTCATGGTCAGGTGCATGCCCATGGATGGACGCTGCCACTTACGGTGATCTTTGAGCATGAAACCAGTAGGTGGATTTGAAGTTGGAAAATAAGCTAACGAATAAACTTTAACCAGTTAGCACCCCTATCTTTTTTCTCATACTTACCATACATGTAGGCAGACATTTATTTTAAGTTTATGGGGGTTCTTGGGATTGGTGTTATATATTGCTTATTTGCCTAAAGCATAAGCCGTTTCCAAACTTCTTGTGTTGAAATGATTATTTAAGTACTTATTTTCTAAATTTGTTATCTACTTGTGCAGGGAAGTGAGAAAGTATGACATAGAATCTTTAGTATTAATAAGCGCTAAAAAATTAGCAGGTTTCTACACGCTTATTCTTTAGGCTGAGTTTTCAAAAGCGCAGCCGAACTTGTGCAGGGAAGTGAGGAAGGTATGACATAGAATCTTAACTTTTCAATTTCAATTTTTTTTTCTATCTAAGAATGCCCTTTTGACACAAAAACTACAACAAAAGACCTCTTTTGACAACAAACTAAATATCCATTTTGACACAAAACAAGCAATCAAATGACCAGTTTGACAGCATACCAAACAACCCTTTATGATAAAAAAATCAACAACTAAACACCTACTGAAACAGCAAACTAAACATCCTTTTTGACCAGAAAAATAGTCAACCAAACATCCTTTTGACACAAAACCAAACACTCATTTTGACAGAAAAAGTGCAAACAAAGCAACCATTTTTTGAAATAAAACCCAACCAAACCACCTATGTTTTGACAAAAAAACCCCCTAAGAATCCCATTCGAATGAATATAGTTACGAGAAGTTGTTTAGCTTTTCTATTGAAATCATGCTCACTGTATCAACTCATTTACTTGCTTACCTAATAAAAAACCCATTCTATGAAATAAAGTTACTGAATATGTTCAACCTTGATCTAAGCAATACTTCACTATTGTTGTCATCATGAATATAAACGGATGTCTATCACGAAGGTGTTTACAAGTGCTTATGCGGCAGGTACTACATTTAAGCTAACCAAATGTTGATTAAATGATTATCTTCAGGTACCACTAAGAAATTGAAGAATGTATTGAATTAAGATATACGGAGTAATAAATGCGGGTCTCGCTATTGATACGAGAAAACAAGACCCTTGAGTAAAGAAATAAAAATCTCAATTCTCATTCTTTCTGAATGATTTGATCCTAGAACTTTGTAGTGCTATTTTTTTAGAATAAAAAAGACGTGAATGCGTAGCCATTTCTAATGAGCCTTATATAAATAATTCTTTACCATGGCTAACAAAAAAGAGTTAATTGCAAAAATGGTCCCTGTGGTCATTCGGGTTTAACAAAAATAGTTTTTTAATTTTTTTCTCGGATTTAGTCCTCGTGGTTGTGATTCATAACGGGTTTGGTCTCTTGATCAAATTTTCTGTTAATTTGACCGTTAAGCAATAGATTAGATGGTTGAAATGACATAAATATCCAGTCCAATTTTTTTAACTTTTTAATTAATAACAGAGGTATTTTTTTAATTAAAATAATCAAAAAATTTTAAAAATATATTCTTTAAAACAATCGAAGATTTACAAAAAGAGAGTTAAAACATTCAAAAAATTTCAAAGAAAAATAATAAACATTCGAAATTTATATTATAAAATTTTTTTTTTGTAATTTTTAATATTATAATTTTGACATTCAAAAATTTACAAAAAAAATTAAAAACATTCGAACTTTAAAAAAAGTCGAAATTTTCAAAAAAATAAATTTAATTAGAAAAATACCACTCTTTTTAATTAAAATGTTAAAAAAAATTTGGGACTAAATTTGTTACATCCCGCAAACCACATGGACCATTTGTAAATGGGTATTTATGTTATTTCAACTTTTTAAACCATTGCTTAACGGTCAAACTAACAGAAAATTTGGTTAAGGGACTAAACCCGTTATAAGTCACAACCACGGGGACTAAACTCGAGAAAAAAATAAAAAGACTATTTCTGTTAAATCCGAATAACCACATGGACTATTTTTGCAATTAACTCTTTGAAGAATGAAAAAGTATGTTTTAGGATTATATAATTCTAAGAGCACAGGGTATAGTTTGGTGTTTTCGTGCTGAGCCTAGGAAAACACCAGAATTTTGAGGGGGTATGGTGAGTGGTGGCTAAATGATCCCACAACACCACAAACACGAAAACACCACATTTCACGCTCTCTGGTTGGCTTGAGCCATGGGAAAAAAATGGGCCCACTTTTCTTTAAAAAAAAAAATATTTATGCACGAAAACGCTAGACCGGGTACGGTCTCGCGTTTTTGTGTCTCGCGTTTTCGTGTGAAAACACGCGCCGTGCCCTCGACTCGAGACACGAAAACGCCAACAGGGGTGTGGCTCTCGCGTTTTGGTGTGACGCCGTGAGAAAACGCGGGGCGAAAACGCCCCGTACCCTGTGCTCTAAGCTTGAGCGGGTACAAATCGAATTATATGTGGTATATGATCGGTGGACCTGTACCAATCATTGATTTTAATTTTTTGAAACACGTAACATTTATTGATCGAAATATTTGTTGCTACTCTTAAATACGTTTTTAATGATTTTGAATATTGTATTCGTAAACTTAAAAAATACAATAATTGGGTGAATGATATTATTATTAGCCATACTAACTTTGAATCTCAAGTGACTATTTTACCTTTTAGGTATTTCAATTATTCGTGATAAAAATATATCATACAATAAAGCACCATTACGAACCCAAGACTTATCTGTTTTCCTATAATTTTCATAATAAAGTTTAATTTTCATAAAGCTCTTTGAATCTTTTGGTTTACTTTATTTATAATACATCGAGGATGAGATTTTTGAGCCTTTGGATTTGATAGATGCTCATTCAGGACGGTCTTCTATAAAATCATCTAAATTGCATTTTTAGATTTGCAACAACGTTTAACTTTTGTTTGCGATTACGTTTTATGAAATTTAAATATTTTATGTTTTCATTCATTTAATCAAAGTACTTTAATGTTATTTGGAACTTTTTTTTATTATATTTCATACTAAGGATAAAAACATGTTCTTTATTTCTATTCAACATATCCTCAAATTTTTACAACTTTTTTTGAAGATATTTGTTGCCATATAACTTAATGTTTTATATTAGTAACTCAACATTGTCTGAAGTGATTTTTAAAGTCCACATAAGCTCCAACATTTATCTAAAAAAGTATTATACTTTATCCTAATTTATGACATATTTTTTTACAAACTTCGATTAACTATTCTATGACGTCAGCGTATGTACTTTTAACTTCATTGTATTATCCAAACAAAGGTTCTTAAAGCTAGCCCGTCCATCGGACGGGTCTTAAGGCTAGTATATATATATATATATATATATATATATATATATATATATATATATATATATATATATATATATATATATATATATATATATATATATATATATATATTTATGTTCATGTGCACTACACCTTAAAATAGGCACCAATACAAAGTTAACATGTGTAAATTCTGCATTAAAATTAAAACAACATAAAAAAGCACCAAAAGGGCAATTTAGACATCCTACAATTCTATAAATTCTTAGTCAAATGCTTAACAATTGCTTCCATGCAAAAAAAAATGAAACCGCTCATCATTTTCTCTTTCTCTTTCACTATACAAACAACCTGAACTTTAATGCTGGAAAACATTATCTTCTTCGACTGTACTACAATATGAAACTCTGACCGCAATCATGGGAAAAAAAACCTCAAACCAAACCTACTATTAATTTAATAACTTTTCGTGAATTAGATCCGAAAAGGCGAAAACACCATAAAAACAATTAGAGTAACGACTTATTTATATAAAAATTCATGTCTTCATGTTGCTCGCAACCTCATAGCGTTCTTTTTTCTTTCGAATTGAGCTTGTGTTGCTGTTTCTAGGATATGAATCATGGTTACTTCATGTATCTATCTACGGAATTAATACTATAAGTCACATTCTTTATTAATTTTTTTTATATAGAGATGAGTAAAAGAACAGAGCTTGTTTGTCCATCGTAACGACGGTGCGTCACCGAGATCATCAAAGATTGAATCATGGTACACAACCTATAATTTTGTAATGTAAATTGTAGGAGTGATACCACATACGTATATAATTTTCTATAGTAAATGTATCATTTTATGAGTACATGGTTTTTAGTTGGGCTTTTGGATAGAAAAGTCATGGTATTCGGTTCTGTATCAGTTAGATTTATGGATTCTGGTTTTTCACTCATTTGAATTTTCTTTCCTTCATTTGTATATCTTGCAACAATAGGTTGATGTGTATCAACATGTAATTCACTACATCATTGCTACCGGTGATCAGGTTATCTCGTATATCCGGTGACCGCCCTGTATATTAGTTATTTTTGTGACACCCCCAAATCAGGTTTGCAGCGGAATAGTAATTGGGTGTCAGTAAGTGGATCACAGAACAAATGGCATACAAAGCATTGATCATAATTACATGATTTGAAATACAATTGATACAAATATGGTTTTAGTACAATCAGTTGAAGTGTTAAATATCAGTTGTTACAAATATCCCAGTGAAAACAGATCCCCCAATTATTATGATGCTCCTATATGATGCTCAGTCCATGCTCAAATAATCCAGCTTAATTTCCTGAGAAAAACATGCTTAAAACAGTCAACATAAAGTTGGTGAATTCATAGAGTTTTGTAAATTCATAGTCCAGGACAGTAATTTGTCCTACATAGTGTTACACCAAGTTTGATATAAAAATCAAGTGTAGGATCTCAATATCCCATATAGTATTTCATAAGGTTTGATAAAAATCAAATTCAGATATATCAGTATGTTCCATGTATTAATGTACCAAATAATAAAAGGTCGAGTTTTAGAACCGCAAACATCACAAACATAGTATCGCACAAAGCCAAATACTATAAGCTAGTTACATTCCCATATTGCCCGAAACTGAAACTTGACAGTTAAGCCCTTAACAAATAAGGGCCCTTCGCCTTATCATTATCAAAGCACCCATAAATAATAATGTACTGACATGTGAAACATCTGTTGTCCTGGCCTAGGCACAGTGAGCATGACTCACCCAGATGGGGACGGTCAATCCCAAATAGATCTATTTATAACATTCAGGCAATTCAAAAATTCTAACAGTTTCGGATGCACGGGTCATGCGGGTTCATCTACAATAGGCAAATGTAATTAAGTGTAACAGTTCAATTTGCGTTTCCTCGATCAACAGTTTATTAAATATAAGATATCAAAATCATATAGTCAAAACAAGTTATAGCATGTCTCCCCCTCGCGGGTTAGTAAAAACATAAATAGTTGTGAAAGGCGAGGCTATGAACTCACCTGAATAGCAGTGTCCGGATAATACAGATAGTCCAGATAGTATGCTCACGTTACAGTTAATTACCTAAGTAATTAGTTGGGTCTCAGTATATGCACAAATATAATGCACATATAAATGCAGTTGATGAAAATGCATGATCACCGATTTAATAAGTTGTTATCGTTGTTAAACTTATTATCGAAACATGTACACCTTAATTTAATAAAGTGTATTTACCTTGATTGAATGGTAACGATATAAATGAATTAAATAAAATGATTTTTATTTAATTAAGACTTTCATAAAAAGTCTTTCAAGTTTCCGTTATTGTAATAACAATATACGTTGCATATAGTCCCCTAGTATGTGCTTGAGTTTGTTTAAATAAATCGATGGTTTTAACAATTGTGAAAGTTTGAGTGTTTTAGTGAAATGTAGTCGCTCAATCAGGATATATTTAGAAATACTAAATATTTATTGTCGGCCCAATTTATTTAGTCGAGTCATTTAATGGGTCAAATCTCCTAAATACATTTCATATATTATATTTAAAATAAATAAATTAAGTTAATAATTATATAAATTTAATTTATTTAAAAAGAAAAGATACATGTCTCATGTCGTGAGACATGAGACACACTTTAATATGTTTTGAAAATGAAATGGGAAAGCCCTGCGTATACATTTCATGCATACTATTTTGTTTTCGACATGTTCACGCCTTCTACCATCTTTAAAAACTCGATAATGGACTAGGTAATGGCTCGCGGTGCGAGCCGAAAGTTCCATTGGATAGGTGGCCGGATAGTCCATAAGTAGGTGTTTTAAGTTTTATAAACCGAAGTCGTTTGATATGTGAAAATCATGCTCGAAGTAAGGGTCGTGAACCCGTTTTAGAAGAAAAGTGTTTAACGAGTTACTTTCGATCTTGTCTACGGTTTTCGATAGGAACTTTTGGTTTGAACTAAGCATAGGCTCGTGTAGATGGCATGGCCATCTACAACTTTCATTCTTTATCCGACTTGGGCAAGGCTGTTTAGAGGGTCAAAATTAGGCCGTAAAAGGTCGCGTTGGAATACATAAAAAGTTCTATTTTCGATCAACATAAGTCACGTTCGGTCTCTTTTCGACGACCGATTTCTAGTTCGTTTCTTAACCATTTTATGTGATTCGAATTTCTATGGATTCTTAGCTAGCTTGTCTACCATTTGCCCCTATAAAACTCGTGGGCACTCGATCCTAGGGGGCTCGTTTGGGGTCTAAAGATAGGTCGAAAACAATAGGGTAGCTACTAGTTTAACATTGAAATGCATTCACTATTGCTTGTTAACAACAGTTAGTTGAAACGTTTATTTTCCAAGGTTTGTAGCTTACTTGTTTTATATCCGTTTTAACCCGTCCTTTCTCCTATGCGTAGCCTACCATGTTATCTATAGTTATTACCCAAATCTCGATCCAGTGGTATAGTTAAACGGGTCATAGTATGGCACTAAAGTTAGTCTTGTCATGGCTATTCCTAGTACATAAAATCATAGTCCTTGTGAGTTGCTTAAGATTTGGCTTAGGTTTAGATTAACTTACGCTACAGGAGACACAACACAAATCTTATTAACATGTTAAATCGTTACTTACCATTTTAAACTTCAAGCACAAAACTATGGACAAATGTATTATAGGTAGAAGAAGGGTGACTAGACTTACAGGGATTCATGCATGCAATGAAAAAGAATGAAAAAGAATGAAAAAGAATGAAAACCCAACGTACCCTACTGATGTTTTTATAACTCCATGCATCTTGATGCGCTGAACCCAGATCCAAACGCCCATAAGCGGGCTGACGTAAACCAAATCGATCAACCGAAAACCCTCATGGCAAAGGACTGCGGATCGAGCATTCTTACTATTCTCGTACACTTGTGGTCATCAACGATCCAACGATTGGTATTGTTGGACACTTGGCTTGTCGAACCATAAGGAGGAAGATGATGGGTGTTGATGATTGGAAAGCCTAATGTTGACGTGGGTGTTAAATTAGGAGAATGGTTTGTGTGTATTCTTTGCTTAGATTTAGAAGCCATTTTTGGTGTTTAGGGGTGCTTTTGGTCACCCGTCTCCCTCCTTTGTTGCTTCTGCTTTGCAAACGAAAGACAACAAAAAGAGAAAGGGAGGGTTTGCATGGGTTTCTCTTTGTTGGCTCGGATATAAGGAGAAAGACATGGATTTGGGTTTGTGTGCCAGACGAGAGAGAGAGATAGGAGTGGTGAGATGAGTGATTGTGGTGTGTGTATTATACACAAGTGAGAGGTTAATATCTTGGTAAATCTTTCAAGATCTTGTAAGATATCATGATATATTATTTGATTTTGCTTTGATTTGGTTTTTGATTTGGAAACGTGTGAAAAAGGAAGAAGAGATGAGTGTTTGAGTTTATTTTGTTATAATGTATATGAAAAATAAATAAAATGTCTTTGCACTTTAAAATTTGACTAAGAATTTTCCATGGTCTTTTTAATGTGTCGATTTAGTATAATTAGTGATAATTTGTTTGACATTAAGCAAGTTTTGGTTAAATGTACTAATGATTTGCGTC
Source organism: Glebionis coronaria (assembly GCA_025667525.1). Classification (NCBI taxonomy): domain Eukaryota; kingdom Viridiplantae; phylum Streptophyta; class Magnoliopsida; order Asterales; family Asteraceae; genus Glebionis; species Glebionis coronaria. Next base: position 453,062,281 of record CM046875.1, on the reverse strand, counting down.
TAAAAATTAATTTACATAGTTTCTAGTCCGTCTCGGTATGTGATATTTTAGATTGTTGCTAGTAATTATTAATATAATTAGTAATAGTTTATGCACATAACATGTGTCTAAGGATAATAAATTTAAAAAGATAGCTCTATAGTTAAAATATCGAGTTTTTAATTGATATCAGTAAATAAATAATATTTACTATATTATTATCCCGTTCATTTAAATGACGATTATTTATCGTTTTAATAAGTATATCGTTTTAAAATAACTTCTCATTAAATTTCTTCGTACGTTTTACAATGAAATATTAAACACTTTTAATTAATCGTTTTATCGAAAAACTTCTGAATAATCAAATATAAATTAATTATTAGTTTAGTTATAAGTTGTGTTTTTAAATATGATGATATTAATTATAGTGAATTAAAGTACTCCACTATTTTTACTAAAATGATGATTTTAGTACGAACTAAGTTTTGTGAAGATATATTGTAAAGGTGGTCCGTAAAATATTAAATAATGAACGGTAATAAGAATGAAGTCGGTGACGTGTTAAAAGCCCAAATTTTGGGGTTTTACAGCACCTACCCGTTATTTTAGCTTTGTCCTCAAAGCTTAAGATGAAGTTACTCGTCCAGGGATCAAGTGAGGACACTTTTTCTTGAACGTGTAATCTTGTGAGCTCAAGTTTAGACTCATAGGTGATATTTTAGAAGGTAGTTATTGATCGTATGCTTCCGATGAGTACATTCTAATAAACAAAGTATCTTGTCCTTTACGTTTTGATAATTTACACATTTGGTCCTTCTAGTTTTGTAATGTGACCCTTAGGGCACAATTAGTTTTTCCAATGAAAATAACTTAGGGCTCAAAATAAGTTTCAAAAGTGGCAAAAATCAACCTCTATGGTTTTTTTTTTTAATCCGTGTTAAATCAACTAGGGATTCCTTCAAGTTTGTTAATGTCTACGTTTAGCCCTTAAGAATTGGTAAAAGGTTCATTAAATCATATTCGAGTTCTAATAAGTTTACAAGGTTGGATAAAATAGGACAAGTTTGTTTTAAGTCTTGGTTTTTATTTAAATGAGCTTCCCGATATACTTCTCTCCTGCGGAGAGCGAACATCAGTTTGACTCTAAAGCTTCACTCAGTGAAATGGCTAAGATTATTGTTGATAGGAAGTTGCAAAGAATCTGCTTCATTGGTGATTGAGCTGGGGCATAAGTTGCGTGGAGAAGAAGTACTTCAAATGATGGAAATTAAAGAAGAGACCAAGAATAAAGAAGTGTGCATCCCTGGTGAGATGCTAAAAGGGTCATGCATCTACTGTTGGTGGTTCAAAATTTGCATAATCTCGACTTCTAAAAGGAGGAAATCATTCATTTCAAGGTTTGTTAGACAATGGTATTGTCGAACTAATTGGATCCAAAGAGGAAGAAGATTGTCCAAAAGTATGGGACATCAATTATCTCTTTCTGGAGGTGACAAACATAACCCTACAATATACACCCATTGTGAGTTAGGCACGTCTTTTATGCTTGGGTTTGTTTTCCTCGTCGATTTGAGAAATGTGAGCTTAGAAGATAAGGCACCCTCTTACCAAGTATTTCTGGCTTCGATACAAGAAATGACACTAAGTCTAGTGTCGATAAAGTCTGTGTTACCGTCGCCTCGAATGATCGAGGTTTCATTCCTCATGGCAGATGAAACAGCTTTATTTTCTATGACACCCCAAAGGGGTCAAATGAAACGGAAGTCGGCACCCAAAAAGGGTTTAAAATGCAGCGGAAATGGACACCCTCAAATGGGGTCGAATGCAGCGGAAGTGGTATTTGGGTTAAGGATAAGCCAAAAGTCAAGAGCACAATGCTTTGATCTAAAAGAGATGAACACGAATCTTCCTAGGTTTCTGGGTGAGGATGTAATGACATCAAATATAAGTTATCTTAATGATAAGATATTACTGGAGGAAATTGCGAGTAAAAAAAAAAAAAAAAAAAAAAAAAAAAAAAAAAAAAGGAATACATCCCATAACTAGATAAATAAAATAACATCAATTATGAGTCATGTCGAATATATTTAAGCTCATGTGATTATAAATTTCTATTTACATCGATAAGCGTCCTCATCCATGTAAGGTAAAATTTATAACTCCATTCAGTGACCTATGATTTCTTTATTCAAACGAAAAAGCGTCCCAATTCGTTTCAATAAGGATTTCATAGCCCACCTTACCTAAATATTTCCGGCAAGGCTTATTATTTAGAATAAATATAATATCTAAGATAATAGATATTATTAAGATACTTTACAGCCCGTTTGCTTATAACTTTCGTCTTCAGACGTCCCATAATATCTTAATACGAAATTATAAATAAACTTCTGGTCCGGTGGCTTAGGATCAAGAGACTCAGGTCCCATATGTAAAATATAGGATCATAAGTACCTTGATTTTGGGTTCCACCGCATCATTTAAAGATGCAAACTTATCTAAATAATACCACGTGAAAATACTAAAAGCAAACGTGTATAAGTCGTTAATAAGTCGTGGTCCGTAGATATACGTACAAAATTATAAGTGAGAGAAAATCAATGTTGACGCGCGATAGCTTGCGCAAGAATACGTATCAAACAAGGAACTCATATATACAAGATAATGATAAATTACAATCATAAGTATAGGCATTGTATCATATAGTTCCTTCTAGCAAGGTATATATACATATATACACATAACAGCAAGTTCAAACATCTAATAAAATGTAGTACACGGGATAATGCTCCCTAGTATGTTTTGAAGTATTCCAGTATGTACGGTTGTTGTAAATCCGTTCCAATTATGTGGCCAGTCAGTTCTCCAAGTAGTCAAAATAGACTAACCGGTTTATAGATATCAATTAATTATAAGCAATAATTAGCGTATATGAAAGGATTAGAGTATAAGCTTAAGCTTGATATATAATCAATCATAGAGGAAAAATAAAAAAAAAAATAAAAAAAAATCTTAGTATAAGATTTTCAGGATTTATTTGGATTTCATTATAATACCAACTTGTTTTTAGGTAATCCATTTATGTTACTGTATTTTAGTTAAATACATCGTTGTACAAGTATTAATAACTTCCATTTAAATTTGTTATTAATAATATAATTTAAGTAAAAGTATTTTACTTACCATTATTGTATTTTACTTTTATAATCTACGTACCTTAGATTTCATAATTTTTATGAGCAGTTATAAAAGTAACAACACTTTATTACATTTAATTCAATGTCCTCAAAGTTTTCGCAAGTTAGATAACAATCCTTTGTTTACAAGTTTCAGAAAATGATGGTTCTAGTCCATTTAGTTTAGGATTCGCTCAAGTTTTAATACATTAAATGAAATAAGGGGTCTAGGGTTTGCTTAAGATTCAGTTATTGGCAAAACAAGCCCCTCCATGTTTTACTAGAGGTATACTTTCTGGTTCTTAACAGTTTTAGTCCTTAGTGTTTAATAAGTCACAAATGGCATTTATTACTCCCTATACTTTAAAATATTTACAATATTAGTCCTTGTAATTACTGTTTTATCAAAACAAGTTTCAATATCACGGTTTTAACCCATGAGTTTAATGAATGGACATTTTTAGTCTAAAAGTTTTTATAAGATATATTTTTGGTATAAAAACTTTGTTCAAGTATAATATCACTAAGTGGGTTTATTAAATGTTTCAAAAGAGCTAATGGGCTTCCCAAACCCTTATTGAACTTACAAGATCCATTAACAATTTTTGTGAGCTAGGGATTTCTTAATGGGCCTAATTACATTTTTAGATCCATTAATATTACAGGTTTTACTACATAGGTCCATAGGACAATAAATGGGCCTAATGACTTCCTAATGGACCTAAACATATTTTAGTCAATTAATAATACTTAATCATTTACCTAGGTGTGAATTTTATGAAACCTTACAAGCTTATTACTGGTTTGTAAAGATTTAAGTCTAGATCTCTAAATAAAGAGTAAAAAAAAAAAAACCTACGGTATGTTTTATTTCCGGGTTTCAAGTGAAATCCAAGTTGGTTATAAATTTGTATATTAATTATAAGCTTCACAGTATTTTAGGATAAAGTCCAATCTTGTTTTATGTTTACATTGAATTTACGAGGTACCAAAAATTAAGATTTAGGGTTTATTATGAGTTCATAAGTTTATTATAAGTTCTAAAATGAATTAGATAGCTCAAGCTATATTTCTTTTCCATGTGTTTTCATTATGAAATCTAGGTTTAAAAAGTAAAATTTTAAAATCCATACATAAGATCTAGGTTTTTACAAGTTTGTTATAAGTTCAACAGGATTTAATCAAGATCTCAAACAAAAATAATCAAATTTTAGATTTTTCTCAAGATATATAAAAGTCTAGTTAAGTTTACCAAAGACGTGGTAAGGATTTTCAAAGATACATTAAGATTTCTAAGAAAAAAAAAAAATCTAATTTAAACTTTTCCAAAATTTAATTAAGTTCTTCCAAAATACAATTATTCAAGAAAAGATTTCCAAAATCCTTTTATTTTATTATTTGTTTCTTTGCTAAGTTATATATAAAAATATATTCCAAATTTTCCGAGATTTTCCAAAATATATTTTAGATTTTACAAGATTTCCAAAATCTATTTTAGATTGTACAAGATTTTTCAAAATCTATTTTAGATTTTCCAAGATTTTTCCAAGATTTTCTAAAATCTATTTTAGATTTATAAAAATCTGTTTAGATTTACCAGGATTTATAAAATCTAATTTATATCTTCAAAAGATTTCCATTTTCATATTTCCAGGGGTTTGTTATATATTATGTTGTTTGTGTTTATAATGCATTGTTCGGGCCATCATACTTCAGAAGCCATTCTATAAATGTTCGAGGAGCGAGGGCACTTTAAGTCGTAAACCCAACCACTCAGTCAAAACGAAATATCGAGATGGAACATCTTTAGTATAAAGCTCCCTACTAACATGACATGTTTATAGGTTTCATTAAATACGTTAAGTATTTTAATATTTTAATATCTTCATAAAGATATTAAACAGTCGTAATACATAAAGTACGTAAATTGTTAGCATCTAGTACTACCATACTTATAAATGCATAGGATAATGAATTGCATTTAAATCATATAGTTATGCATGCTCTCTATGCTATATGCTCTCTAGTATGTCCCCGTCAAAAACCCAGTTTTTGAAATCTAAGTTTTTGAAATTTTAATCCGGTTATAGTTCAGTTAATAAAATAGAAAAACAATTTTATTTTTGATCTGATTCTCTATAACCATTCGCTCTGATACCATTCTGTGACACCCCCAAATCAGGTTTGCAGCGGAATAGTAATTGGGTGTCAGTAAGTGGATCACAGAACAAATGGCATACAAAGCATTGATCATAATTACATGATTTGAAATACAATTGATACAAATATGGTTTTAGTACAATCAGTTGAAGTGTTAAATATCAGTTGTTACAAATATCCCAGTGAAAACAGATCCCCCAATTATTATGATGCTCCTATATGATGCTCAGTCCATGCTCAAATAATCCAGCTTAATTTCCTGAGAAAAACATGCTTAAAACAGTCAACATAAAGTTGGTGAATTCATAGAGTTTTGTAAATTCATAGTCCAGGACAGTAATTTGTCCTACATAGTGTTACACCAAGTTTGATATAAAAATCAAGTGTAGGATCTCAATATCCCATATAGTATTTCATAAGGTTTGATAAAAATCAAATTCAGATATATCAGTATGTTCCATGTATTAATGTACCAAATAATAAAAGGTCGAGTTTTAGAACCGCAAACATCACAAACATAGTATCGCACAAAGCCAAATACTATAAGCTAGTTACATTCCCATATTGCCCGAAACTGAAACTTGACAGTTAAGCCCTTAACAAATAAGGGCCCTTCGCCTTATCATTATCAAAGCACCCATAAATAATAATGTACTGACATGTGAAACATCTGTTGTCCTGGCCTAGGCACAGTGAGCATGACTCACCCAGATGGGGACGGTCAATCCCAAATAGATCTATTTATAACATTCAGGCAATTCAAAAATTCTAACAGTTTCGGATGCACGGGTCATGCGGGTTCATCTACAATAGGCAAATGTAATTAAGTGTAACAGTTCAATTTGCGTTTCCTCGATCAACAGTTTATTAAATATAAGATATCAAAATCATATAGTCAAAACAAGTTATAGCATGTCTCCCCCTCGCGGGTTAGTAAAAACATAAATAGTTGTGAAAGGCGAGGCTATGAACTCACCTGAATAGCAGTGTCCGGATAATACAGATAGTCCAGATAGTATGCTCACGTTACAGTTAATTACCTAAGTAATTAGTTGGGTCTCAGTATATGCACAAATATAATGCACATATAAATGCAGTTGATGAAAATGCATGATCACCGATTTAATAAGTTGTTATCGTTGTTAAACTTATTATCGAAACATGTACACCTTAATTTAATAAAGTGTATTTACCTTGATTGAATGGTAACGATATAAATGAATTAAATAAAATGATTTTTATTTAATTAAGACTTTCATAAAAAGTCTTTCAAGTTTCCGTTATTGTAATAACAATATACGTTGCATATAGTCCCCTAGTATGTGCTTGAGTTTGTTTAAATAAATCGATGGTTTTAACAATTGTGAAAGTTTGAGTGTTTTAGTGAAATGTAGTCGCTCAATCAGGATATATTTAGAAATACTAAATATTTATTGTCGGCCCAATTTATTTAGTCGAGTCATTTAATGGGTCAAATCTCCTAAATACATTTCATATATTATATTTAAAATAAATAAATTAAGTTAATAATTATATAAATTTAATTTATTTAAAAAGAAAAGATACATGTCTCATGTCGTGAGACATGAGACACACTTTAATATGTTTTGAAAATGAAATGGGAAAGCCCTGCGTATACATTTCATGCATACTATTTTGTTTTCGACATGTTCACGCCTTCTACCATCTTTAAAAACTCGATAATGGACTAGGTAATGGCTCGCGGTGCGAGCCGAAAGTTCCATTGGATAGGTGGCCGGATAGTCCATAAGTAGGTGTTTTAAGTTTTATAAACCGAAGTCGTTTGATATGTGAAAATCATGCTCGAAGTAAGGGTCGTGAACCCGTTTTAGAAGAAAAGTGTTTAACGAGTTACTTTCGATCTTGTCTACGGTTTTCGATAGGAACTTTTGGTTTGAACTAAGCATAGGCTCGTGTAGATGGCATGGCCATCTACAACTTTCATTCTTTATCCGACTTGGGCAAGGCTGTTTAGAGGGTCAAAATTAGGCCGTAAAAGGTCGCGTTGGAATACATAAAAAGTTCTATTTTCGATCAACATAAGTCACGTTCGGTCTCTTTTCGACGACCGATTTCTAGTTCGTTTCTTAACCATTTTATGTGATTCGAATTTCTATGGATTCTTAGCTAGCTTGTCTACCATTTGCCCCTATAAAACTCGTGGGCACTCGATCCTAGGGGGCTCGTTTGGGGTCTAAAGATAGGTCGAAAACAATAGGGTAGCTACTAGTTTAACATTGAAATGCATTCACTATTGCTTGTTAACAACAGTTAGTTGAAACGTTTATTTTCCAAGGTTTGTAGCTTACTTGTTTTATATCCGTTTTAACCCGTCCTTTCTCCTATGCGTAGCCTACCATGTTATCTATAGTTATTACCCAAATCTCGATCCAGTGGTATAGTTAAACGGGTCATAGTATGGCACTAAAGTTAGTCTTGTCATGGCTATTCCTAGTACATAAAATCATAGTCCTTGTGAGTTGCTTAAGATTTGGCTTAGGTTTAGATTAACTTACGCTACAGGAGACACAACACAAATCTTATTAACATGTTAAATCGTTACTTACCATTTTAAACTTCAAGCACAAAACTATGGACAAATGTATTATAGGTAGAAGAAGGGTGACTAGACTTACAGGGATTCATGCATGCAATGAAAAAGAATGAAAAAGAATGAAAAAGAATGAAAACCCAACGTACCCTACTGATGTTTTTATAACTCCATGCATCTTGATGCGCTGAACCCAGATCCAAACGCCCATAAGCGGGCTGACGTAAACCAAATCGATCAACCGAAAACCCTCATGGCAAAGGACTGCGGATCGAGCATTCTTACTATTCTCGTACACTTGTGGTCATCAACGATCCAACGATTGGTATTGTTGGACACTTGGCTTGTCGAACCATAAGGAGGAAGATGATGGGTGTTGATGATTGGAAAGCCTAATGTTGACGTGGGTGTTAAATTAGGAGAATGGTTTGTATGTATTCTTTGCTTAGATTTAGAAGCCATTTTTGGTGTTTAGGGGTGCTTTTGGTCACCCGTCTCCCTCCTTTGTTGCTTCTGCTTTGCAAACGAAAGACAACAAAAAGAGAAAGGGAGGGTTTGCATGGGTTTCTCTTTGTTGGCTCGGATATAAGGAGAAAGACATGGATTTGGGTTTGTGTGCCAGACGAGAGAGAGAGATAGGAGTGGTGAGATGAGTGATTGTGGTGTGTGTATTATACACAAGTGAGAGGTTAATATCTTGGTAAATCTTTCAAGATCTTGTAAGATATCATGATATATTATTTGATTTTGCTTTGATTTGGTTTTTGATTTGGAAACGTGTGAAAAAGGAAGAAGAGATGAGTGTTTGAGTTTATTTTGTTATAATGTATATGAAAAATAAATAAAATGTCTTTGCACTTTAAAATTTGACTAAGAATTTTCCATGGTCTTTTTAATGTGTCGATTTAGTATAATTAGTGATAATTTGTTTGACATTAAGCAAGTTTTGGTTAAATGTACTAATGATTTGCGTCTAAAAATTAATTTACATAGTTTCTAGTCCGTCTCGGTATGTGATATTTTAGATTGTTGCTAGTAATTATTAATATAATTAGTAATAGTTTATGCACATAACATGTGTCTAAGGATAATAAATTTAAAAAGATAGCTCTATAGTTAAAATATCGAGTTTTTAATTGATATCAGTAAATAAATAATATTTACTATATTATTATCCCGTTCATTTAAATGACGATTATTTATCGTTTTAATAAGTATATCGTTTTAAAATAACTTCTCATTAAATTTCTTCGTACGTTTTACAATGAAATATTAAACACTTTTAATTAATCGTTTTATCGAAAAACTTCTGAATAATCAAATATAAATTAATTATTAGTTTAGTTATAAGTTGTGTTTTTAAATATGATGATATTAATTATAGTGAATTAAAGTACTCCACTATTTTTACTAAAATGATGATTTTAGTACGAACTAAGTTTTGTGAAGATATATTGTAAAGGTGGTCCGTAAAATATTAAATAATGAACGGTAATAAGAATGAAGTCGGTGACGTGTTAAAAGCCCAAATTTTGGGGTTTTACAATTTTGATGACCACCACTTATGTTTTAGAAAAATGGATGCTTTTGTGCTCATGTGCAACGATAGTTGTGTCTCGATCGGTTCTGAGGAAATCAATTTGATACATGTTTACATTAAAGTGAACTGCTACATGACTTCGAATTGCTATTGATTGATTACACAAAGTTAAGACTATTACAATACTTGTATTTGTTGAGATTTAATGTAAACATTTTTTACGTGCATGTGTAGGACTTGTTTTTAAATTTATGAAATGGACTTTTTTGTATATGGCAAGGTTTTCAAGATTGGGATACCTAAGATCTTTTTTGTCTTTGCAAGATCGAGATCGTAAAGTAAGAATCGGATCGTAAGATCCTACTATAATGTAATTTTCTTAGTAGTCTTTGCAATATTTTACAAATTTACAAATTAATATACAATATAAACACAAAATTATACAAATATTTCATAAAAATGTGGTCCTAAATTATGATTACGAAATGTATAGAAATATTGAAATGTTGTTTTTTAGATTATACAAACTAGAAGCTATAAATTTATAGTTTTTTTATTTGTCTCTCAAGAAAAAGTTAGATCGAATCTTAGTAGATCCTAAGATCCTAAGATTAAGATCGGGATCCTGTAAGATCTTAAGCAGGCAAAGATCCTACATAAGATCCTGATCGTTTTGATTTTACAGTATCGTAAAATCGTAAGATCATAAGATTAAGATCGGGATTTTGACAACCTTGGTATATCGTGTACATATGTGTAATTTTGTAATTGGGTGTATTATTGTAATAAGTTATTGTTTCATGCAAATGTTTTAAGTGAAAAATGTCCGTGTTTTGTATCGACTCATTAACGTGAATCATATATATATATGTATTTTGTTAAAAAGTAGTAATCCATAATTGTATTCGACATTGACAATCAGTTTACATGTTAAAGAAATTTATGAACAAAAAGCTATTATTTGATATTACGTATGTAGAATATTGATAACCTATGAATCTATGAAGGGGTTTGTTGATTTCTAGAGAGAGAAAGTTAGAGAGAGAAAGTGAGAGAAACTATGTGTTATTTCAATAAAATGAAACTAGAAAAGTGACAACAACCAACCCCTTTCCATGGTGGAAAGGGGTATTTATACTTCCAAGCTAACATGGGCTTGGGCCGGTCCATGACAAGCCCATGGACCGGTTCTTACTTAACTTAATAAGTAACTAACAACTATTTGTTAACTACGAGCTATTACAACATAAATAATATTGTGGAGTGACCGATACTTCTAATATACGTAAAACGTATTTCTAACAATCTCCCCCTAAGGGAGGTCACTCCACGTTACAAACTTCTAAACCTAGCATACTATACTAAGTCTTCGTTCTTTAGCTCGTAGTCTTTTCTTCTTTTCTTTCTTTTGTTGTGAATATGTTGGTTTGATCTTTTTGGCTTTGGCTTGAGAGCATTGTTCTTTGGCCTTTCACGTGCGATCTTTGCCTCTCTTGTGAATTTGCCTTCTCGTGACTCCATGTTCCACATACTTATGTCTTTTTGTTGAATTCTCGAAAGTGTCAGAGTTTGGTATAGCGGAAGACTTTATCTTGTACTTTCTTGAATTTTTGCTAAACTTTGATGCAGAAAGACATAAGCATGTAGGAACGACTTCTACAGGTACACCGCAACACCACCGTCTTCACTGGTACTCAGCAACGTCACCATCTTCAACAGGTACACAGCAACGCCACCGTCTTTAACAGGTACACAACAACGACACGAATAAAATGGCTTTGAACATTTTATTCTAATTCGGTAGCATTTTACCTCCGGTCGGTGAAGACCGTTGGACGATATTAGATATCGTACCCGTGACGGATAGTTTCAATTAAGTAACTTCCTGACAGGATTTCGCGGGTAAACCCGTTCTCTTTATTCGACCGTCCAAAGCTGACTGCGAACATAAAGAGTGAATCACTTGGATAAATTATCCTTGTGATTTGAAGCCGTCAATTCATGAAACCTGGAACAAGTGAATTTCAATTAAGATTTTCACCATCGTTGCTTTCCAGTTGTCACGAGCTCAATTCATAAAGAATCTTGCACGTTACCTACCAAGTGCTGTTTGATGTTGACACTAGAAGGATTTCCACTCGTCACTGTGGTCAATAAAGAGTCACTCTGAGTGTTCTGGCAAGATCATATGATAATGCGAAGAGGCCTGGAACGAGTTTAAGTTCAATTAAGAATTAAACCACTGTTACCTTCCAGTTTTTCACAAGATTGGTTCTAAAAGAACCGCACGTGTAACCTACCATGAGCTTGTTTGATGTTGGCTCAAGCAGGATTTCCATCTTCATTGTAATACTTACGTATTACTCGGATATTCTGGCAATATTACAGGAATATTGCGTAGGACTCATGAAGATCTCTTACTTTTCACAGTGTGTGAGAAAGCAAGGAATAAATGAAAAGTGTCCTAATGAGACTTTTGATGATCTCTTGGCTCTAGACTCGATTGTGCGTTTTGATTTAGTGAGCGATGGCTGGAGAGGAGTGCCACCTTTTCAATACCAGTCTATTCGGAGTGAACAAACCAATAGATAACGTGTTGATCTCCGTGTGATTAAAACAAATACCTTTTGAGAGATATTTGAGTTAGCTGGGAAGGGTTGTGCATTGCATCACTGGGTCCATGATGTCTTTCTTCAATACCGAGAATCATTAGCAAAAATGACCTCAATAGCATATGTATTGACCCGGTTTCTGCCTAAAGTTGTAAGGAGGGTTTCTTTCTTTACACCCTTTATCTTTACAATTCTTTTTCATTCTTCAACCCCTTCAATGCTTACCAATACGTCATCACTAGCACCTTGTTGTGATTGTTCCAGTGCTAGCTTAAGTACTTGGTCGGCATTCAGCTACGTTCACATTCTTTCTCCATCTTTCCTAGGACTTCTAATTCTATCTAGGGAATTGTCCTTGGGAAGATGCCATCGGCTCTGATGAATCATTGGACTAAACCTATTCCTACCACCCTTTTGTCACCACATCCGTCGTGAATTAAGCGTGTTTTGGGAAGGAATTGCCACCATGAAAAATCATTGAAAATCACCTAAAGTACTTGTGATATTGAAATCAAAAGTTTTGTACCTTAGGTGTTTTGTTCATCAAAAACGCTCCCCCTTAACACGTGCTTTACACATATTAAGTTGGATAATCGTTAAGTCTTTTTCATCTTTTAGCCAAGTATCACTTGAGTCTCCTTAATCCCATTTTCTCCCCTTATCCAAAATGTTAACCATTAATATTTGGGATATTGAATGGATTAACCGGTCTTTAGGTAAAAATGAAATCGATGTTTGGCCATAGAACAAGTTATTGCTCCCCCTTAAGTTAATAAGGGATAGTTGTAGTGCTTTAGTATGATATATTTTGAAAGATTTAGAATCTCGTGAGAAATTCTTGAAAAATTATCATACCTTAACACTACAGCAAGCCATACAAGCACGATATTCACAAATATACATATTCACAATTGAAAACCAATATAAAGTAGACCTGAAATGTACGACCCATTAGATGGATCGTTGCAGTAGCTTGTGGTGCACTAGATATGGTCTTCCACCCACGAATCTTTCCAAGCTCCTCATCAATCTACGTTCACGGAGCTTTTGATCAATCTTCTTGATCACATACTTCGCCATCTGCCGGTAACCCGGATGCCAATCCTCCGTCATCTCTGGCAAAGTCCCACCCGAGTTCAGATGCTCCAACTTTCCTCTGACTTGTAGAAGAGTCCCATCACTGTACTTATGGAGCTCACCCACCCTCATAAACTTCATCAAACCTCGACTTTTCAAGTAGAAAATGCTGTAATTCGGGACAGAAATGCCGGTATAGGGACATCTTTCTACATGTTGAGGTAGCACTTGATTCACTGGACGGGTGAGGTTAAGCTTCCTTTGATAGCTTTCGACTCCCAACTGAAGATCTTCAACTCTTTTCTTGATGACAACGCTTCGTGTGAACATACGAAGTGCTGTATTCAAAGCAATCAGGTCTTCACGAGGAATATGTGTGAGTTGATCTCGGGTCATCAGAAGCAGCATATCTTCGATATCCTCAAGGCGAATGATGGAAAAATCTCCCTGCTGGATTTTGTATTCCCTGTCATCCTCCCTTTTCAAACGAATCTCCGTCACATGATAATAGCCGTTCTTGGCTTCAGTTTTCAATCCTAAAATGCTGGAGATGCGGATATCGGATCTAACAATACTTCTAGAATTGACTAGGCAGCAACCCCTATACGCCCTTCGAACTCGTTCGTCCCAATGAGATGCACCTCTGACAGCATACATATCATAATTACGATTTACCTTTGGGACCCAGAGTCGGTTTACCTTTTCCTTGATAAAGGGTATTGTCCCCCAGTTGGCAGCTTTCAGTAAGGTCAGGGAGGTTGCGTACTTTGATGACCCCTTCAGTAGATACACAAGATCATTGGTGACGAAGAAGTCAAGAGCAATCTGATTATCTTGAGAAGGATCCATTGGAGGTGGAGCTCTTTCTGATTCATGAAGTCCTGGCCGTTGAACGGTATTCAGAGCCTTCAGGATCTCATCGGCATAATACTCGAACTCCGTTTGGGTTAACCGGGTTTTGGCACGAAGTCTCTTATCTTTCAGCGCTTTCTTCACCAAGGATGGAGTAACCGAAGTCTTATACTCATGAGCAAAAAATGCACATAAGTCAATCGGACTTCGGATACGGAGATACAACACATCTTTGTCAGCGTCTGTGATCGGATCATATTGTGCTGCTGCCGTGATCCAAGCATGTGGTGGTGCAGTCTCGTCTATTTCCAACGTGTCTGCCCAGTCTCGTGTGCTTGGTTCAGGAACCGTAGATTGTTGTGCTTGTTGTAGAGGAGTAGAAGTGCGAACATCTGTTGGTTCAGTTTCAGGCATTTCGGCAGTGTCGTGAACTGGTGAGTGTTGTGCAGCTTCGGGTTCCGTTACTGATTCTGCAATCACAGGAGCAACAACAACAGAACTAATGGGGTTAGTGGTAATAGGTAAAGATACAGCGATAGAGGTACCGGGAACCGATGACGCTGTAGTGGCATTCACATCGTGGCGCCACTTAGTTCGTCTTGATTCCGATGATGTTGATTTGTCCTTCTGTGCTGCATCTTTCTTGGACTTGGTTCCAGTCTTAGCAGTTTTCTTGGAGCTGGTAACCTTGTCTCCCTCTTTAGGCTGTTCACCCCCATCATCATCCTGATTGTCATCCCCGTTACTACCCCTAGCACTCTCCTCATTCCCATCACCACCATCATCGCCATCATCATCATCCTCATCCTCGTCATCATCATCCTCATCCTTATCCTCATCATCACCATCATCGTCATCCTTTTCCTCTTCTTCTCCTTCTTCTTCCTCTTCCTCTTCACCAGTACCCTCTTCCTGCTCACTTTCTTCCCTTTCTTCTTCAGGTAGAATGTGATAAGGTACCACACTTCCAAACGTTTTGAATAACCTATCATCCTCCATGATAGCATCATTCAGGGATTTGTATAGAGCCCGTTGAATCCTAGACTTATCAAACGATCCAAGTTCCACCATACGAGCCTTAAGGATCTTCTTCAATTCAAAATCCGTCAAGTCATAAGCAATCTTGTAGGCGGATTCTGAAGGATTGGATGACTTGATCAACAAGTTATCAGCTGCTAGCGTCTTCAATTCATCACGCAGTTTAGGCATAATGGATTCAACTGATTCTTGCACTCTTTCTTCCACAGAGGCTTCAAGTGCTTCTTTTTGCTCTTTGTATTTATCCCTCATCGCTTGAAGTCTGGTGATACGTGCAACATGCTTATCAGCCTCAGCCTGCTTAACCTGAGCTAGTTCTTCTGCATGTGCTTTTCGAGTCAACTCCATATCTGCAGCGAACCTAGCAATCATCTCCTCTTGGGCTTTCCTAGATGCTTCTTCACTTTGATCTCGTCTTTGTAACTCTTGGCGAAGTTCATCCATTTCTCGTTTATGAGTATCCACATGTTTATCCAACAGTTCGGCCATCACCAATGCAGCCATTGTAGATGTTGCAGAGCTGCTCTGGGTTGATTGAAGAGGCTCGTTTGTTACTGCGGTACTAAGGATGGGAATTGTAGGTGGTGGAAGAAATGGTGTTGAAGCCGGTCTGGTTGGTAAGGGTTGTATGGGTGGAGGTTGAGTTGCTAAGGGTTGAGTTGACACCATGATCGTAGGAGCAACAGACTCCTTTTCCACACTTGCTGAAATAGGGATTGATGGCTCCTTCGAAGTGGAATAATGTTCAGGTGACCTAAACTCATCAACATCATCTGGTTCCACGTACTCATCCTCAACATCTACCCTTGCACCTGAACCACTACCGCCAGTATCTTTCCTACTCCTTTGAATTGCTATCTTCAGCATTTTTCTCTCTGTCTTGTCAAGAGCAGGATCAACAAGATCTTCTTCATCACGTAAACGCATCTCATCAGCCTTACCCTTTCCCTTCTTACCCTCTGTCTTCTTCTTCTTGGTTTCGGGTTCAGGTAACGCAGCTGGTTGTTTGCGTTTACCTTTACTCTTAACCGTTGTAGACGAGTCTTCTCCAGTCTGAAGGTTTGCTTTCAGCTTCTTGATTTCTATCTGCAGTAGCTTGTAATCAGCAGAACCTTTGATTTTCTCAGACAGAAGGTAATCAGGAATAGGACCCGGAATCACACCAATAGACGGTCCTTCATGCCTCAGATCCACAATATCATCAGCTTCTTCAGTGTGATAGCGACTTGCTGCACGCCTATCAATAGTAGCATCATTCTTCATAAAATAATTAATGATAAGCTTGATAAACCGAGGATAAGGAAAGAAGTTTGTCTTCAGCTTCTTGTTATAGAAGAGTTGAAAGGTGAATTCTTCCCATATCAACAATGCATAATCTGCATTTGCAGCTTTGTACATGCCATAGAACAGGTTTATTATAGGACTGCGCAGAGCATCATGGCCACTCGTTTTTGGTGTAAGACATCTACTGAGAATACCCATCAATGCTCTCCAAGGTTGTCCTACTTTAGCAGTCGTAAACTCAGACGCAACTCGTATTTCCGGACATCCAAGAGCGTCAAATAACTCCATGAGTTCATCTTTAGTAGGATCCCTCGAGAATGACATGCCTTTGGGTGTATCCCGTATACCAAGAATCTTACGGAAGTCTGAAACTGTGAGTGTCTGCTGCTTGTTGTCGATGGTGAAGGTGATCTTGTTTGAAGTGATTTCCTTGGTAGCCAAAAATTCATACATATACTCATAAGGCACCGAGGCACTACTTTTCAAAGCATTCTTAAAATGGGATTGATCAAGGATCGCAATGGCTACTTTAAATCCATGGTGAGTGGATTTTGAGATTTGCTTCAGCCGGTAGTTGTTGGGTATAAACTTAAGGGTTCGTGCTTTAGCAATATCGGCTTCTCTAGATTCTTGGATTGCTTGTACTGTTGGATTAGTCATTGTATCTGCTTAAGATAAGACATGAAAGGTTGATGCACAAAAACATATAGATATATATCATTCTTACTTCTAAGCATAACACATTTCATAACATAATACAACAAGTACATATAACATGCAAACAATAATAATCAAACAACTCTTCATTCGGAACTTTTCCTCATTCGGAACTTCTTCATCCGGAACATTCCTTCATTCGGAACTTCCTTCATCCGGAAGTTCTTCATTCGGAACTTCTTTCATCCGGAAGTTCTTCATTCGGAACTTCCTTCATCCGGAAGTTCTTCATTCGGAACTTCCTTCATCCGGAAGTTCTTCATTCGGAACTTCCTTCATCCGGAAGTTCTTCATTCGGAACATCCTTCATTCGGAAGATCTTCATTCGGAACTTCCTTCACCCGGAAGTTCTTCATTCGGAACTTCCTTCATTCGGAAGTCCTTCATTCGGAACTTCCTTCATTCGGAAGTCCTTCATTCGGAACTTCCTTCATCCGGAAGTTCTTCATTCGGAACTTCCTTCATTCGGAAGTTCTTCATTCGGAACTTCCTTCATTCGGAAGTCCTTCATTCGGAACTTCCTCATTCGGAAGTTTTTCAGAAAAAATCCTTCATTCGGAAGTTCTTATCCTTGTTCATCCGGAACATAAAAAACGCAGCTTATAAGGTTAATTCTAAGCGCATTTGTGATTTCTAAGGTAATCTAAGGCAATACCTCATTATCTAAAGCTAATCCGCACAAAACCCACCACAAATCTTAATCAATTACTGTTCAATTAGATGCAAAACCCTAATTAGGACTTAATCTAAGTTAAACGAATCATTTAGTAGGAGATAGTGAAGAATTAGACGAATAATGAGTTTAAATATTGATGTATATACCTTATTTAAGCGAAAGAACAGGATGGATGAATAAGCGAATGATTTTTAGAGCTTGTGTGTGTGATTCAACATGGCGGCAAGGTTAAAGATAAACAGTGAACAGGAATAGTGAGGGGCGGGGGGTTTTGTTTTTGATTTAGGTCAATTTTTGACTAGTTTCATTAGAATGTCACCTTAAGTCCCTCAAATTTCACTCCTTTTTCCTTTTTGTTTCTAACTTTTTCAATTCATTTTACCTTTCCATTGATAAACTTAGTCCACTTAATTTTGCTTAGTTTAAACTAAACTTGACAATCGCACACAACTTAAGTATCGCATCTAATTAGTATATCTCCAAGTTCTAAAGCAAGTCCTATCACATAGAACGAACACTAGTTTTATTCTAAAGCAAAACCACTCAATTACCATTTAGCCATTAAATTTCACAATCACTTTTGAAAAATCAATTTTAATGACGAAGATGATTTAATATTTTCTCCCCCTTAAACGATGACCCGTTTTCTATTTAAAGAGCTGTAGTCATTGTTTAAAGAGTCAAATATTGATGAAAGCATTTCCAATTTATATCTTGAAAAAGTTTGATTCGTGGTGTCAATAAGATTTCTCTTATTTTAACAAATTAATGCACTGAGACGTACACAAATTCGTGTTAGACCAAGTTGTAAAGTAAACTTGATCCCTTTGCATGATTTGGCTTGTAAATCATGCCCGAGAAAATTAATTCCCGTTCTGAGCCAACGTTTTCCAAGGAAATACGTGACTTTAATATGAAAACCGGGTTGCAGTCAGAAATAACTACAAGCCATAATGGGCATGTTTTAAAAATGTACAACTTTTATACGGACTCTATTTATGGCACCGTGTCAATATTGATCGACATTTCTAAGGCCGTAAATATTAGCGTACTAAAAGACATGCCCGTTTTAAAAACGAAAAATATTTTTGGTTGTTCTTGATTTTATAATTTTTATGGTTTTTCTAGGTTTTATATTTTTTTTATGGTTTTTGTTGGTTTTATATTTTTGTATTTTCTTTTTGTGGTTTATATATTTACGATAATGTACATGATCACGAACGAAGGATACTCTGAATAGTTTACCACGACTATTCAGCTGATTCTTCTGCCAACTCTTTGAGAGTCGCTGGAGTGAATGATTTCATGCCAAGCTTGTCGATCAAAAACTCGATTCGTCCTCGATCTAAGGCTTTGGTGAACATATCCGCCAGCTGGTACTCAGTAGTGACAAAATACAGCTCGATCACTCCGTTCTCCACCTGCTCCTTAATGAAATGGTAGCGAATGTCTATGTGCTTGGCCCGGGAGTGTTGAACATAGTTGCAGCAAAGGGCAATGGCGCTCTTGTTGTCACAATACATCGGGATTTTGTTAAATCCCAAACCGTAGTCAGTTAATTGTGATCTCATCCAAAGGACTTGAGCACAACAACCGGACATGGCGATGTATTCAGCCTCCGTGCTTGATATTGCAGCGCTTTTCTGCCTTTTTGAAGACCAACTGATCAATCTATCTCCAAGGAGTTGCACAGATCCAGAAGTGCTACGCCTCGTGTCTTGACATCCAGCATGATCGGCATCTGCGTATGATATTAAAGCAATAGAGGAATCTTTCGGATACCATAGACCACGATGAAGTGTTCCTTTTAGATACCGAAAGATCCTTTTCACAACATGTAGGTGCTTGTCGGTAGGCCGAGGCTGATACCGGGCACACATGCATACAGCAAATTGCAAATCAGGCCTGCTAGCAGTCAGATAGAGAAGGGTGCCGATCATCCCACGGTAAAGTTTTGGATCGACAATAGTCCCATTCCTATCTTCATCTAACTTGGATTTCTCCACCATTGGAGTGTCCACGGGGTCACAATTTTCAAAGTTATATTTCTTAAGAGATTCTAGAGCATATTTGGATTGATTAATAAAGATGCCTCTGGGATTCTGAGAAATCTGTAATCCTAAGAAAAATGAAATTTTTCCCATCATCGACATCTGAAAGCGTGTGGACATTATCTTCTCAAATCGATTTGACAATTCAATGTTAGTGGCAACAAATATTATATCATCAACATAAATTTGTACCAGAATCATGTCGTTGCCTTCCTTGAGAGTGAATAGAGTGGGGTCCACCTTGCCTTTGGAGAAGCCTTCCGAAATGAGATATGTTGACAGGAGATCATACCACGCGCGTGGAGCTTGTTTCAACCCATATAGAGCCTTCTTAAGCTTGTACACATGATTAGGAAACTCTGTACTGACAAACCCATCCGGCTGACTAACATAGACCTCTTCCCTTAGTTCACCGTTCAAAAATGCCGTCTTCACATCCATTTGATAGACGATCATATTCATATGAGCAGCATACGCAAGGAATAGTCTAATGGCCTCCAATCTTGCCACAGGAGCAAAAGATTCTTCAAAGTCTATACCCAAGGCTTATTTATATCCTCTAGCGACCAATCTAGCCTTATTCTTTAATATCGCACCCATCTCATCAAGTTTAACCTTATAAAACCATAACAAAGTAAGGATGTTGACCTTGTCAGGGAGAGGAACCAATTCCCATACTTCAAGTCGTTGGAATTCATTTAGTTCCTCCTGCATAGCTTCAATCCAAGATGATTGGGTCATAGCCTGCTGCCAATTTTTGGGTTCAACTTCAGAGAGAAATGCATCAAAGTAACAATAGAGTGCACTCTCTTGTAATTGATGGCGTGTAGAGACTGGTCGATCTAGATCTCCAATAACATTCCTAATTGGGTGATCTTTTGTCCATTTAGTGCTATGGTTTTCAATCCTAGGTGGTCTGGAGTGAACAATAGAAGGAGCTTCTTCTGAGGTAGACGCGACTGAAGGGTTTTCAGGGATCGCTACACCAAAGAAAGGAAGCTCTTGCAAGTGAGCATATTCCAAGTCGTGATCAGTAGAATCCTCTTCCACATCATTAGGCACAAGTAGGGGTGATGATTCAGGTGTAGTTTGAGAATCACTTGGTGAAGGTGCATCCGGTTCAATGTGAATTGTAGATGCATTAGATAAAGGTTCATTAGCTTGAGCAACCACTTCAGGTATTGGAGCAATTACTACAGGTGCTGGAACTTCATCAGTCGGGGGATCAAAGAATTCATCAAACAACGGTTGAAACAGTTTATCCCACTCGGGCCTTGATGGTGGTAAAAATGATGTAGAAGTAGGATTATTGGGAACTAATCCGGAACTAATAGCACCGGTTCCCATCTCATGAAGCGCGGGTTCAGAGCTGTGTTGCTCAGAAGCCATCGCTGTCAGCTCATCGAAATCTGCGTCCATAGTTTCTACAATCTTGCCAAGACGACGGTTATAGATTCGGTATGCTCTTTTGGACGGTGAGTAACCAATGAAAATACCTATATCGGCTTTCGGTTGAAGCTTACCCAAGTTCTCACTATTGATGTTTGGATAACAAAGAGCACCAAACACATGGAAAAATGAAACATCGGGTTTACGGTCATGTAAAAGCTCATAAGGTGTTTTTCCATGGCGTTTCCGAAGGATAGAACGGTTTTGGGTGAAACATGTAGTAGAAATAGCCTCTGCCCACAAGAACAATGGAGCGTTCGCATAAATAAGCATGGTCCTAGCAGCTTCCATAAGTGTACGATTCCGTCTTTCAACGACACCGTTTTGTTGTGGAGTGCGTGCAGCGGATGTTTCATGTGATATACCAACTCCTTCATAATAATCACGAAGAGTCTGGTTGACGAACTCTGTACCATTGTCTGTACGAATACGGCGGACAGTGGTATTCAAACGTACCTGAATGAATTTCAGAAAAGTGATGATAGCCTTCGGTGCTTCATCCTTTGTACGTAGAAATCTAACCCATGTAAACCTGGAGAAATCATCCACAATTACCAGAATGAATTTCTTACCGCTCACACTTTCAGTTCTCATCGGCCCACAAAGATCCATATGCAAAAGATGAAGTTTTTCTTGATTGGTGTCTTCAGCTTTGGGCTTGTAAGATTTCTTGGTACTTTTCCCCCTTGAACACGCGGAACATAAATGGTCCTTGTGAAATTTAAGCTTTGGAAGACCACGAACTAAATCGTTTTTAGCCAGATGATTAATAGCATCAAAGTTAAGATGAGATAATCTGCGATGCCATAACCATGACTTGGTCTTAGATGCTTTAGAGAGAAGACATACTGGAGAGGCGGCCATCATGTCTTGTAAGGACAAGGTATAGAGATTTGCACCACGAGATCCCTTCAACAAATCTTTTCCTTCCAAGTTGCGGATGAAACAAGTGTGTTGTCGAAAAGAAACCTCAAGGTTGGAATCACAAAACTGTCCTACTGAGAATAAATTATGACCAAGACCTTCTACATAGTATACCCTTGAAATCGTCACGTTTCCAATCTGATATTCACCATACCCCATAATCTTTGCTATATGATCATTCCCGAATTTAACCGTACCAAGAAACTTGCTGACGAAATTTCGGAGCATCGAGCGATTTCCGGTCATATGTTTTGAACAACCGGAGTCCAAATACCACAGGATGATTTGGACCACCTGAAAATATCACCACACGAAGACAATGTAGAGGTATCGGAATCTGAGTGTTCCTTGTTATTAGCAGGTACAGATTTAATAATCTTAGATTTGCTAACTCTAGGTTTCTTAGATTTCCTAGCCTTCTTTTTCTTAATAGGTGGTGTAGATTCTAGTTGGCTTAAATCCTGAGGTATTTTTTCACTGATAGGCACTATAGTGGGGGCTGACCTAATTAAAGGGCGCTGTTTTCATACTTGAGTGCGAGTGTTCCTAACTAAAGGACGCTCAGACCTAACCTCAATGGATGCATTCCTAGTTAAAGGGCACATTTTTCCATCTAATGTAAAGGTCCTACCAGTGGGACGCCATTGCCAGCCAACTTGGGCACGAGTTCTACCCGTTGGCTCCCATTCAAGACCATTCTTAATAGCATTCATTTCATTCACGTGATCAATCAGACACAAATCATGACGCTGGGAAAACATACATTCATTACAATTCCAACAATTTAAATCAGAATTCACGAATGGTTTAGGCTGCTGCACAGGCACAGAGCTTTTAGTCTTAACATGATTCTTTTTATTTAAAACTGAACTAGCATTCCTATTGTGAACTTCTACTTTCTTCTTTGTGGCACTACTAGTGGAGGGCTTGATCTTATCTTTCTTGAGTGGCGATCCTTTAGCCTTAGTAGTCTCTTTTAATCCTGTAGAAGGCAAAGTGGGAACATTAGCAACATATTTTAAAGGTGTCTTACTTGATTGTGCCAATGACGGTTTCGCTCCTGGAGTCTTATTAAATGGAGTGACAGCAATGGGCCTATTATTAAGTAGTGCCGAACCTGGTGTACCTATGTATTGCAAATATGCTAAGCAATATTGAACTCGCTTAACATATTCATGAGCCGAATAATAGTCGCTACTTGAGGGATCTAAGGCATAAAGATCGTCTAAAATATCCCTAAGAAGATCGACATGCTTAATGGCATTCCTCATATAATCATCGTAGGTAACCGGGTTTCTCTTATGAAGCGGATTCTTATAAAGCACTACTGACTTGGTTGTTGGAGCACTAGTGGACGGTGCAGAGTCGGTAGCTAAGTTATCAACAACTTCTTGTCGGGTGAGAAGAAGTGTCTCCTTTAACTCAGCCAAAACCATATTTTTGTCAATAAGCAGGATGTTCAAATCAGAGATTTCCTCGCACTTTTGGTTCAATTGTTCAACAAAAGATTGTTGTTGTGCCGCATTAAAAGCGAAGCGTTCTTCTAGTGGACCATAAAGAGCGGATAGTCCCTGTCTTGTTCGATCCATCTCCCCTAGAACAGACGATAGTCTAATTTCTAAGACTTGGTTTTTAGACTCTGCAGCCTCTAGTTCCAATTTTAATGTTTCCTTTGATGATACCTCTCTCTTCAATCTCATGATTTCTTCCTCTAATGTCTTAACAATTGCAATCATCTTGTCACTTGTCTCAACACCGTTTTCACAACCATTTGATATCAAAAGATCCTCATTTTGAGTTTGTTGTTTTAATTCTAAAGATATACAATGTTGTTCTAGTTGATTAAAGCGTTTTGAAAGTAAATTATAAGAATCTTGTAGCTTTAAAAACTCAGCGTTAGATTCGTGACAAGAATGATTATCTACCTCATTTACAGTATCAGTAACATTTACAGAGAGATCACAAACATCATCACATATATGCACATCATCACAATTAATCATAGCGGATGTAAGCTCATTCGAATAATTAACATTTACAGTAGTAAGCACATCACACGAGATTACTGCAGACAAGAATCGGTCATATTCGGTTAAAATCTTTTCTTTTTCAATTAGTTGTAGTTGTAAGCGGTGTCCATTTCATAAAACACTTTTTGAACTTCACCAATTTCAAACACAAGATTTTCCTTAAGAGATGCAAAAGTTCCTTTTAGACTTTCGACAAACGGATTGATCTCATTTTTAAACACCTCGTTCATATGTTCGAAAGCCCATTCTCCGGCATTTAAGCCATTTGAAGTCGTACAATCCAAAATGACCTTGTCAAAATTAGTAAAGTATTGATTAATCTCTTGCAAGTTTAACCATACAGTGCTAACAGGTGGAAGATCCTTTGGAATTTCCTTAGGACCTTCCATATTGACAAGTGTAGGAAATGTACTAGGGTTTTCTTTATCTAATATGTAGGTCGGTGCTGTTATGAGATCTTTGTCCATATGGAAGCGAATTCTAAAATCCGTTTTTACAAGCTCCTTATTCAATTTAAAATAATCACACTCGGGATATTTTGCAGAATTATATGACCGATCCTCATCAACTAGATCCTTACTTGTTCGATCATCGGGAAAAACAATCGGGTCTAAAGCCAATCCTAATTGAGTTGCATTATAAAGTCTAGGACTATGTCTTAAAGCTTGTTTTGCATACCGTGGATTAGGGGGAAGGCCTTTTAGACGAGATAAGTTAAATTCTCTAAACGAAGCATCAAATAAGTGCACTAGTTGAGAAGCAGCGTATTGTCTTAACAGCAAGTAATCTAGACTTCTAATCTTATTAGTGGCATTAATCTCCATTTCATTCTTCTTAGACTCTAGTGATTCAAAATCCGTTTGAAGTTTTTGAAAATTAGTGACCACTAACTCCTTTTCTTTAAGTTCATTAGTCAGATTTGCTCTTAAATTTTCAATTTCTTGCAAGTGATCCATTTGTTTGTTTCTAAAATGATCATATTCGGGATTAGTTAGAACACTAGACGAAGGCACTAATTCCAAGGTTTGAACTTTCTCATTGCTTAAGGCAAGCTCATCAGACAAATTCTTATTCTTAGCTAAGGTTTCTAAGAGTGCAGCATTCATTTGGCTAAGTAATGTAGCAGGAACCATGACCAAATCTTGTTGAGCAGGAGTAGGCGTATGCGAAATGGATCCCGGTTGTGATTCGCTCAAAGTCTGGGGACTCACATTGATATTGCTATCATTGTTAGTCTCCTCATTTGAAAGACTCACCACCGAAGATTCATTCGAGTCAGCACTCTCTTGCATAGCTTGATGTGGTTGAATACTAGCATCAGTGGTATTATCGGTGGTATTAATAAGTACCTCAGATCTCTCTTCTGGCCCTAAGCTGGAGATAGTTGCCATGAGAGCAGCCTTTGCAGATTGAAAGTCATCACAGTCTGAGTCATACGCATCGAGATCATCTGCTTGGTATGCTGCATTCTGTGTGGGGACCGTGTCTTGTTCAGCAATCCCTGGATCAGCAAGAAATGCAAGCTCCTCTTCATCAAGTTCCCTTCCTTGTGCCTGAGCATTCACCAGATAGATCTTTTCTGCAAACCATTGTCCATCCCTTCTCCTCTTGGGTTTCTTAAAATCCCTGGACATATGACCCTCTTCCTTGCAGTTGTAGCATGTAATCGTTCGCAACTTGCTTGTATTAGCCCGTGGAGGATTGTTGACCATTGGAGCAGGAGCAGGATTGACCGTGCGAGCATTGGTAGTTGATGTGGAAGGTCTCCCCTGATATGGTTGAATTGGCTGAACCATTACCTTGCCATTCTCAATTGTAGCTTGTTGGCGAGAATTGGATGAATTCCTCAACTGATTGTTGGTAGGAGCTGATCCCCTAAATCCTCGTTTGCTTAAAGTCCTTGTGAGATAGGCAGACATAGTGGTTAACACTTCAACTGGATCAGCACCTTGTTTAAATACAGGAACGGGGACTTCCTCATCATCACAGTACATTGCTTGATCTTGAGCTGCATAATCACTAGAAGGAATACTCATTTGATCATGGTAGCTTGTTGGATATGCTGCATTCTCCTTATAAGATGAATATGAAGATTGAGCATAAGGTGCAATACTTGCTGGGTGAGGTTGTGTAGCATATTGTGATGAAGGTGCACTGAACCGATATTGTTGCTGATGTGAGGTGGGTGGTTGTGGTAAAATCGAGTATTGGGGAAAGGCTGGTGTCATGTAAGGTGATGGATGATAGGCTTGATGTCCCAAAATGTAAGGAGTGTTGTTGTGAGACAAGCTTGGTTGATTCGCCATTAAAGCTAATGAATCAGGGTACATACCTCGTGGAGAACGGTGCATGATCACATGTTTCTCATGTTGCTGAAGAAAAGCATATAGTTGATCCAAATTGCACTTATGCAGATCCCTGGTTAACTTAACATCGGTAATATACTCACCCCATTCAGCTTGAGGTAAAGTATTCAAGAATTTGGTGTTAACCTGGAATGGAGCAATCACCAGATTGTATACATTCAGATCATTCATGAGTGTGGTGAATCTGAAGTAATAATCGTGAAGCGTTTCCCCTGGGTTGTAAGTGAATCTGTCAAACAGGTCATACAACTGACATTCCCTTTCCTGTTTGGTGAGAGACGTGCCTTGTAGCAACACCTTAAGACGTTCCCATAAATCCTTTGCCATTGTATACTGACTTACCATCCTATAGATGTCATGGGGAAGAGCTTGGAGAATTGTTTGAAGAGCTTTCTCGTCTGCATCGGCAACAAGTTGTTGGGCTGGTGTAAGTTCTTCAAATTCTCTTGGTCGAGACACATTGTTAGCCACAATGGTACCATAGTCAAGTGAACCATTTAAGATTGACTTAACCATAAGCCTCCCATACACCGGTTTTCCCTTAAGATAAGACATCATCCGGCCTTGCCATGCTTCAAAAAATTCTTTGATGAGCATTGGCGGGCGATTATCCGTTCCCGTAATGACTAAAATATCCGTAAGTGATGTCATCTGAGGCATTACTGAATTCGGATTCATTTTGTTAACTTCAAAGAGACAAAGATTATCGGTTGATCGAGCAGTGAAGTAAAGCTTGTGAATTGTGTTGTGTTTTTGTTGTAAGAAACCAAGATTAAATCCTCTAAAAAATCGTCGAAAAAACAAGCAAAATAACCCTTGATTCGGAACTTTTTGTTGATTCAGAAGTTTGATTCGGAAGATTTGGCTTGGAATTACCTTGATTCGGAACTTTTTGGCTTGATCCGGAACTTCTTGATTCGGAAGTTCTTGGTTCGGAACTTTGGCTTGATCCGGAACTTCTTGGTTCGGAAGTTCTTGGTTCGGAACTTTTTGCTTGATCCGGAACTTCTTGGTTCGGAAGTTCTTGGTTCGGAACTTCTTGATCCGGAACTTCTTGATCCGGAACTTCTTGATCCGGAACTTCTTGATCCGGAACTTCTTGATCCGGAACTTCTTGATCCGGAACTTCTTGATCCGGAACTTCTTGATCCGGAACTTCTTGATCCAGAACTTCTTGATCCGGAACTTTTGCTGGGTTAATCAGAAACCTTGTTCGATGAACAGTCGACCACTAAAAATGAAGATTAAACCCAGATTTTGACCAAATAACCCAAAAAGTTTTGTGATTTCTACAATAATAAGTAAAAACTAATAATTATCCACTAATCCCAATCACAAAACACCAAAAACACCCAGAATCAAGATGGTTTTTCTTAAAGAACACTAATACAATCAAAAACTAAAAAACCACACAAATCACTACCTTAAATCACCCCATAGCTCTTGATACCAAATGTAGAATATTGATAACCTATGAATCTATGAAGGGGTTTGTTGATTTCTAGAGAGAGAAAGTTAGAGAGAGAAAGTGAGAGAAACTATGTGTTATTTCAATAAAATGAAACTAGAAAAGTGACAACAACCAACCCCTTTCCATGGTGGAAAGGGGTATTTATACTTCCAAGCTAACATGGGCTTGGGCCGGTCCATGACAAGCCCATGGACCGGTTCTTACTTAACTTAATAAGTAACTAACAACTATTTGTTAACTACGAGCTATTACAACATAAATAATATTGTGGAGTGACCGATACTTCTAATATACGTAAAACGTATTTCTAACAACGTAGTAATATCTAATATATGTCACTATCGTATAGTATGTATCAAAAAGTGTGTCACTAATTTTTTATACGCGTCACTAAAAAGTAAATACATGCATCACAAAAAAAAGAGTTTGGTGTGTCAAACCATGTTGCTTATTTGTATCAACCAGTTTGTACTTCAACAAAAACCACCGCCGTTTGTTTCGACAACAACCACCGTCGATCATGGGTATGTATCACGGCTGCCATGTGTATTAGTAACTTATTTCTTATGTGATTAAAGATAGAGTTGATGTTATAGTCACATGAAATGTTTCAGTAGTCTACAATTGATGATCAAAGACTTGTTCTAGTAGGCTACAGTTGATGTACAGTTTGATTTTGTACTTGTTAAGTACATCTTGATTTATGGATCTACATATATCAAAGAAAACAATACTTATTTTGCATTACGTGGTTAATTTTGTGCGTCAATATTTATAGTTGTAATATCTCACAAAAATTAAACACGTAACATTCAAAAAAATGGAAGAAGGCTGTGAAGTTTTTTTGTATGAAAAGTGTATGAAAATTTTTATTGTTGTGTCACTAATAATAATATGTTAAATAATATGTCACTTAACGTATACAAAAATAAAAAAATCACTAATAATGTGTTACTTAACATATAAAATGTATCATTAAAGAAAAGAATATGTCACTTAGGAAACAAATAAAATCAAGTTGTATCACTAATTTATAAAAAAAATGTGTCACTAATGATATGTCACTTGTCATATTAAAAAAATATGTCACTAATAATATGTCACTATTATATAAAAAAATATGTTACTAATATAAATAAATAATCACGGTTACCGAAAAATATATATATATAAATAAATAAATAAATAAATAAAATGTGTCGCTACTTTTATTAGTTTCAAAAGTGGAGAATTCAAAGAGAGAAAATTATGCAAATAGTGAAAGAAAACCGTAAGAATCGCATGGCGCAGATAAAGTGAAGCATTGCATGAATACTGGTGGTAGACATTGCCATTCCTCTTTCTTTTATTTACAATAATGCCATTTAACCAATTTATTTAGATATTATAAAAACAATTGATCTAATGGTCTATAATTGTGCTTATTATAACTCATTTTAAAAGTGTATACAACAATAACACTCCCTAATATATATATATATATATATATATATATATATATATATATATATATATATATATATATATATATATATATATATATATATATATATATATATATATATATATATATATATATATATATATTTCAAACTTTTTTTTAACTTTTTCAAGAAAATAATTTAATTTTTCCGAAAAAAGTTAATTTATTTCAAAAGAAAAAGTCTACTTCTATTTGATAGAAACTAATTTTTTTGATTTTATGAAAATTTTAAAATGTTAAAAGAAGTTCAATATTAATAAAAAATAATTTAAAAAAAACTAAGTTTCGAAGACATAACACACATTACTTTATTTTCTAAAAATGTAAAAAAAATATTTAAAAAAAGTTTATTTTTTTCATTTCATTTCGAAAAAGGTTAAACTTTTTTTTCGAAAATAAAATAATTTTTTTTAAACTTTTATGTTTAAAAAAAATAATTTTATGTTTTTAAATTTTTTTTTTTAAAGTTTTATGTTTTTTAAAATTAAATTTTTATGTTTTTTTTGAAAAAGTTAAACTTTATGTTTTTTAAAAAATTAAATTTTAATTTTTTAACCCTTTATTTAAATTTAAAAAAATTAATGTCTTTTCGAAAAGGATGGATGATGCGACGAATGGTAAGAAAAGGACTTACTATGCAAATGCCAACGGAGTTCACTTAACACAGTTATAATAAGGGACCAAGAGTGTTATTTTTTTCGAAGTTAGGGACCAGCCATGCAACTTTGAAAGTCGAGGGACGAAAGTTGCAATTTTGAACAAACCACAGGGACCATCCATGTAATTTTGTCTCAACATTAATCTATACATAAGAATGAAAACACATATGCATTGTTAGGAGCAAAATGGTGGTTCTCGCGGTTTTGTACATTTTATTGGTTTTGAAAATAACCTTACACTATATATATATATATATATATATATATATATATATATATATATATATATATATATATATATATATATATATATATATATATATATATATATATATATATATATATATATATATATATATATATATATATATATATATATATATATATATATATATATATATATATATATATATATATATATATATATATATATATATATATCTTTATATTATATATAGGTATAATTATGATTTGATACCACACCCTTAATCCCAATCATATGTGACATGGCACCTATTAGCCAATTGTATTTCAGAATTCCCTAAAATCTCTCATATTTTCACAATTTTGATGATGTGAAAACGCTGATTTTTGAAAACTGCGTTTTGGAAACGCAGTTCTAAAAATAGCGTTTTCAAACTGCGTTTTGAGTATTGGACGAGTCCGGTTCAAATCTTTACCGGTCCGGTTCATTTCTGGACCGATCCGATTAGATTCTGAAACGGGCTGATTCGAATCTAGACAGGACCGGTTCGAAACTAAACCAGTCCGGTTCGAATCTAGACCGACACGGTTGGAATATGTAACATTCCAATTCGAATTTGGACCGGTTCGGTTTAAATATGAACCGGTCCGGTTATAATATTCAGCAAGTTGTTAATAGGATGAACCGGACGGGTCATGTTTGATCTTAACTGGGTCAGGATGTTTTTGAACCGGGTTGGGCAAGAAATAGGTTAAATCGGATAATGGCAAAAAGTGCCATTAAATAGAATCGAACCCTAGTCTCCACCCTCAAACCTTAACACCCCGCATTTTACCAACTGAGCTATGTATTCTTTTAGTAATTTGTATGCAAACCTTTATATTTAAACATACTTTAGTTGGGCTTGTGTTGGGCTTATATAATAAAAAGACTTGTCCGGTTTATAAAAGATGCATCAAATGGCCCCAATGAGAAATTAAAGTTGCTTTGGAATCGTAATCTCGTGCTCTTTCTAATGGTGTGCCCGTGGATAAAAATAGACCCCGTTTGCATCTTAAAAAACGTGTAAACGTTGACGAAACGCATCCGAAAAACACCATTTTTATTCCTTTTATATCTTTTGTATCTCTAACTCTCAATAAAATATAACACACATATTTTGATTGGTGTGCCCCAATAAGAAATGAAAGTAGCTTTGGAATCGTAATCTCGCGCTCTTTCCAATGGTGTGCCCGTGGATAAAAATAGACCCCGTTTGCATCTTAAAATCACCGTTTTTTTATTTCTTTTATATCCTTTGTACCTACAACACCTAACAAAGTATAATAAACATATTTTCATTTATATTTATCATATTTGGGTTTTATTGGTCTATTTAGAGGGTATTTATATGATATTTTGATGTGCGATTTGACAGAAACCGTTACAAAATCATACACAACTTTAACAAGAAACTATATATTCATTCAATAAAACACATCAACCACAAAAAAAATACAAAATAATATTAAAATATTATACATTTTAAATTATATATAAAATCTACTTTCGAGTAAACTATAACAAAAATATACTAAATATTAAATTACAAACTAAAAAGACTAAAAATTCACAAACCACAAATCCTCACCATCAAGAAAAAAAACAACCCCGTCCGTTGGGCGGTTACGACGCTAGTATATATATATATATATATATATATATATATATATATATATATATATATATATATATATATATATATATATATATATATATATATATATATATATATATATATATATATATATATATATATATATATATATATATATATATATATATATATATATATATATATATATATATATATATATATATATATATATTTCGGTTCAAATGAGAACTTTTTAAAGTTGAAAAAATAAGAACCAGCTAAAAGCTCACAAATGACACTCTACTTCAAATAATTTTTAAACGAGATTAACTAAAACTAAGTTTTTTAATAATTTGATGGGCTTTCTTTTGAAAATTGACGAATTCTAGGAGATACATCTTGATTTAAGGTGTGATTTGTATCATGTCTTGGTATCGTGTATCATGTTATTTAGTGGTGGTTGTGTATCAAATGTACCATTTTATGTATAAGATATTATCTTGTTGAGATTTTGATGTATGTGTATCACATTTTTAATTGTGTATCAGTAATACGTGTCACACTAAGCATCTTTTATTAGTCAATAAAATTTTAAGTTGTATAAATAATGTATATTTTCATGTATTATTGGTAATATGATTATGTATCAATGTTTTATTGGTGTTTTAGATTAGTTCTTATTTTTACAACTTTAAAAAAGCTCTCACATTAACCTTCCTCTATATATATATATATATATATATATATATATATATATATATATATATATATATATATATATAAATATATATATATAGTGTAAAGTTATTTTCAGAACCAAAAAAATGTACAGAACTGCGAGAACCAATTTACTACTCTAAATAACGCATTATGTAAAACCCGCATTCTTTTACCATGAATAGTACCCTTACGATAGTACGTACATGATTAGAACTTTCCTTTTATAACATGTTTACATTTCACGAACAAGAATTACAAGTATTACGTACGTGTTATAACACGATAAGTAATTATTACGTATGAACACACGATAATTATTCCAATAATAATTATAATCACGAACATACGAACATGAAATCATGAACGTAAATTAATCACGAGCTAATATTACGTATGTATAGATATTTATTACGAACACGAATAAATATATTAAGTCACGATTGATAATTAACTAGATCACGTAATAACACGAACACGAGAACACACTTATATTTTAGACACGAGAAAGGTTCGGGTTACCCTTATGTGGGCCCCTACCCGCGGCTACACCAAGACCAAAAGGGCCTAGCCCATTAAAATTTACTAAACAAGGGAAAAGGGAAAAACATGTTTCATAATCACAAAATTTAGAAAACAAGAAAAACCCTAATCCCTTTTCTTCTCCTTCTTTGGCCGCCGGGTTTACATCACCAAAGGGGTGATTCAGTTTGATTTTGGTGTTGATTTATTGCAAGGAATCGTGTGTGTTCATCCTTCTTGATTTCACGTGATTGGTATAACCTTTAAACTTTTTCTTTTATGTTTGATTTATTTAATCACATAAAATCATGCATGTTTTTAATAAACTAATTAACAACAAGATATAAACATGTTAATAATCATGGGGTATAATCATTAGGGTTAAGGGGTGTTTGTTTGTTGTAGCCGACGCCTAACCGAGCCCCAAGGGGGTCTCGGCTTGGGTTTGCTCGCACCACCGAGACCACTTGGTCTCGGCTTGGTGGTGGTTTGGTGGTGGTTGTGTCACGGCAGCAACAAGGCAAGGAGAAACCCCGACTTAGGTCGGGGTATGGTGATGGTTACGGGTCCGGTTCATGGGTTTTAATCACGGGTCTGGTTCACACAAGTTAGATTTAAAACACGGTCTGGTTCATGAGTTATTTTTCAAGGTTTATTATTTTACAAGTTATATTATTTTTTTACAAGTTTTAAATTAAATTAATTAAAAGCATGAACATGATTAATTTAATTTACATGACTTAGGTTATTAGTTTAATTATTAATACATGAATTTTAACCTAAGTATTTATCTTTTAATTAGACTATATAATTAATTAATTATTAAAACCATGACTTATAATTAATTAATTTTATGACTTAGGTTATATTATTAATAAATAATAATACATGTTTTAACCTAAGTATTTTACCTTTTATTTAATTAAATTAAGGGCAAAATGGGTATTTTATTTATTCCACAATAATAGCCACCAATTTGAAAACTGCCTTTAACTTCATATCGTCACATACCCTCCTAGCATGCTTTTAAAACAAAACCGCCGCCCTTCTTATTTTATATCCTCCTTCATTTAACATACGAGGGTGTATGTTGATCCGTCGACGAAATAATTGCTACGTATGTTTCATAGATCAGGTTGGAAACTTTTCTATATGTGAAAATATTTAAGCCTCATGATATTTTCTATTTTCTCGAGGTATGTTACATTTCATTCTTAGGCAAGAAAAAAATTATCTTCAATAAATTGATGGTGTTA
This sequence comes from Glebionis coronaria, assembly GCA_025667525.1. Taxonomy (NCBI): domain Eukaryota; kingdom Viridiplantae; phylum Streptophyta; class Magnoliopsida; order Asterales; family Asteraceae; genus Glebionis; species Glebionis coronaria. The sequence goes on along the minus strand of CM046875.1, from coordinate 453,027,826 downwards.
AATCGATGTAAGGCTTCTTGTGTTGTCTTGAAATGCCTATATCGTTTATTTGATTTGAATGTGTCCATTGTATTGTTTTGAATATGCGATAGTATGTATTGTAAAGGTTTTTGAAAATCGTTTTTGATTACGTAGGTTAGTCTTATATTTGGTCGGTATTCTTTTAACTAGTTGGAAGCGTATAGGCTTGGACAAGTTTTTTTATAGATCGACATAATTTGATTCGTGTCTGTTGATCCGTTTCGTTCAAGGTGGGAGGTTAAATTCAATGTTTTTTTAAAATTAATAACGGGATGACGTTTGTATGTGTTTTATGGTTGATCTAAAATAAATAAGAATGTGCATTTGTGTTGTGTGGTTGATAAAAAATTAATAGACATAATGTAGAAGTGTGTGCATATGTGTTTCTAGTTAAATATAAAATCAATTAAAGTGTGCATATATGTTTCTAGTTAAATATAAAATCAATTAAAGTGTAAATGAATGAAAAAGTTGTGCATATATGATTAAAGCATTCTCTGCATCATATTTATATATCCATGAAAGTTATGTGTCTAGGGAGCTATAATAGGAGACTTTATTCAACGAGTGCAATTGTTTTATATATAAAACATGAGTAACATTTTTTTCTTGAACTTGACCTATTATGGCAATTGCAGGTATGCTCTTTATCATCTTTCATCTATCCATTGTTACTTTTTGAGTTGTATTCAATGTTGTTTTAATATGCACTATGTAATTCTTTATTACTAGATTATAGTTTATTTTATTACAGAAAGGAAAGGCAACTTAGAAACTTGTCCATGAAAGAACAACAATGACGAACTAGAACCTGATGTGACTACAAACACATGTGTCCATCTAAAAAACACATGTGCACGCTTCAAAGTAAAGCCATTATTGAGCTTATTTAAGATGGTGGCGTGAAGTGTAAAAGTTCTGCGAATTTTGTGGTTTCTTCGGCCGTTATATTCACGCGTACACATGAAAATAAATCATCGCTTAAGTAGTTGATATATGCACGAGTGCAATATCGAATTTTTTACATTCTCTTAGTCCGTATTTATAGGCAGAATGAAATGTAACTTAGACGTATACAATTTTTTTTTCTGTTTAGTTTTATCATTTATGAATAGAATTATTTTTAGAAGTATCTATTTTTCCTTTTTAGTGTTTAAGATATGCAAATGTGCATACGATCACGTTTGTACATTGAGTTGTAAAAAGTTTTATATATACATATGAAAATAATAATGATTTGTGTCCAGAATCGTTTAAGCAACTGAACACTTAAAATACATGAAAATTAACGTTATACGAGATAAAACACATATTATAAGCTGGAAAAAAAAATATTTAAAAAATAATTCCTAAGATTTAGGAACCTAAAAAACTTTTTTTTTATCAAAAAAGTTTGAAAAGAAAATAAAAATGTAATTTTACAATTTTTCCCTTTTGAATTAATAATTAAATATAAATGGTTAAAAAACTTTGATTGGATGAAATTGGTTCTCGCGGTTCTGTATATTTTGTTGGTTCTGAAAATAACCTCACCCTATATATATACATATATATATATATATATATATATATATATTTATATATATAGGGGCGGAGCCAGAAAATTCAAACTTTAATACTTTTCATAAATTACACTATAAAATGGTGAAAGTTTATGGACATAAAATTAAATAGTCGTGTGATAGGATCGAACTCGGGATTACGGGATTGCACACAATACGTAAAGGGTTAATTAATTTTAATAAATATATTTATTATATTTATTAAATATAACCCGAGCTTAACTAACGTTTGTTAATAATTAATAGTTAAGTGTAAACGAGCATTATGGAATTAAATAGAAGAAAGGAGAAACGGAAGGTTCCGGAAGACACCCCAAGGGGGTGTCAACCGTCGGTTAACAAAGGGGGAAAATGGCAAGTTTTTACTTTCCTAATTCGTTTATAACTTGGAGAATAAGATTTGCCAAGCCTATAAATACAACCCAAGCCCTTCATTATTTTTTGTCCCTCCCATCTCCTTCTCTTCATGCGATCGCAACAAACACCCCTTTTAGGGTTTCGGTTTGTTTTCGATTTAGCTATTATTCGCAAGTGTTGAAGCTCCGGTTTGCAAGTGCTAGCATCACGATTAACTCGTTGCATTACGTGTTTACAAGAGCGTAATATAGTTTCACTATAAACTATATCTTGGTATTCTTCATATAAACCCTAATTCGTGATTCGTCGGTGTTCTTGTGGAATTGCTCTAGCTAAAAGGTATGTAATCCTAAACTCGATTAATTATGAATGTGTTATTAATTATGATCTTGTTAAATCGCTTCCGCTATGTGTGCTTTGATCTTATTTAGGGTGTTGCGTAATTGTTATGAGCTTTATAAACCTTTAGCGGCATCGAGAGCCGTTTTAACATGTTATAATTATCGAGATCTAAAGTTTTTTTAACTAATATTGATTTGAGTTAAAATCACATGATGTTTTTTAGGTTTCACAAAAATTAGGGTTTTGTTTATTTAAATTAAGTCGGCCTAGCCGATTTTTTTTTAAAAAAAATAATTTTGAAACCCTAAAAATTACATGGTGATTATCTTTAGATGTTTGCATGAAGTAATTGTTATGTCATGTATGGTTACGATCAGTAGAGAGATTTAATTGTTAAGATTATGTGGGAGATCCGTGATAAACATGCATGTTTTCACGGATCATATGATTTTATATGCTATTTGCTTTATTTGATTCAAAGTTTTAAAATTAGGGAAGACTTTTTATGTTTATAAAAACCTAGATTTTATGTTCTTTGAATAAATTGTTATGCATGTGGCTATTTGATTTATTTTTTTTGTACCTACTTGTTTTCATACGTTTTATATTGATTGTATGTCGTAAACAAGGGTAATTTTTTCAAAAAAAATTAATATGGACTAAATCATATAAAAATTAATGAATTGTTTTGAGATCTAATTAACATATGATTTGAGTTGATTAGATTTGCAATAATAACTTAACGGCCTACTCAACTCTAACAAACTATAAAGTGGGTATAACGCACCGCTGGTCATGAACCCGGTTAAGGAAGGAGGTGTTATGCTTCAGCGCTGACCAAATTCCCGGCTTGCCTGTGCGTCAAAGTTGAAATTACCTATGGTTATTATTTACATAATTCCTTAAGGTTGATTTAACCGCAAATTCACATCTGAAACACACTGAATAAGGTTATTGCTTTGTGCTTTGGCTAAGTTCTAGAAAAAGTACGGTGTGAATTTAGTTGTGGGTAAAATCTGTAATTGGTTTAACCAATACCTCAACTTGCAAATATATGGCGAAATTTTAGTCTCACCAAAAGCTTTACTAAAAGTTTTTATTAAAGTTATGTTATGGAGATGTATCCATGCTTCTCCATACATGATTTTGACACCAAAATCAATACCCTTAAATTTAAGTCATATGCCATCTAATTGACGAACACTTGAAGTTACAATGTCGTCATGTGAGATCTTGGACGAAGTTATAAAGGAGAGAAAACTTCATGACTGAATAAGATTGCCCATGAAGGTTTTGCGTTCTTTAGATTAGTTGACTTGATTAAGTTACTCAGTGAGATCTGGAAACTTAAGGCATAAAGTAGGGATGAAACATGTTTACGATGCAAAGTGACTTTTGGTAACGTAAATCCCTAAAAATATCTGGAAAATACAAATTTGTTTGTCAATTATTGTTCGACAAGTTACCATGTTGAGTAAATTTATCACTAGCAGATCAACTGATGTGATAAGTTTATGTCAATGTGGATTCTAGTTTTCAAGGAAAATACTATGGTTTTAATTACCGGGGTAATTTTATTTTCTTGAATGGTATTATCGAAAATACTAATATTTTAAACTTATTTCTGTAGAAATGGCTCAACCCGATAACAAGACGTTGAGTTCTGCCTTCAAGACTTATCTTGAACGTCAGGAACTAACTGGCCCAAACTTCAACGATTGGTACCGCTCACTGAGAATTATCTTGAGAGTAGCGGGTACTTCTAATTACTTGACCAAGGCGTTTACTGCGCCCCCTGGCCCTAATGCTACTCCAGTTGAAAGACTGAATTATGAGGCAGAGGTTAAAAAGCACAATGATGTGGCTTGTCTAATGCTCGGAAAAATGGCTCCTTTCTTGCAAAGGAAATTTGAGCTATTTACTCCAAATCAAATGCTTGAAGAGCTCAAGGCAATATATGAGAAGCCTCAGGATGTGGAGATCTACGACTTGGTAGATGCTTTGCACAGTTGTAAGAAAGCCCCTGGGAAACCCGTAAGTGCACATTATCAAGAGATGAAGGGTTATATGGAACAGCTCATAGCACTACAGAAACCCTACGACAATGATATGGCAATTAACCTAATCAATAGATCTCTTAATCGAGACTTCAATGAATTCGTTAGGAACTTTAATATGCATTGCGCGGGGAAGACAGTTAATAACTTTCACGTAATGCTCATTGACTACGAAAATGGTCTAAAGGACAAGGCAAGTAAATCTACTTCTACCCCTCCTGTAATTTATGTACAAAAGGGTGGAGTGAATAAGCCAAAACCGCACAAGAACAACAAGAAAGGCAAAGGCAAGGGTGATAAGGGCAAATAAGTTGCGACTTATTCTAAACCTAAGCAGAACTTTGTCAAGAAAAGTAAATCTCAGAAGGATGAGACTTGTCACCATTACAAAGCAAATGGTCACTTGAAGAGGAACTGCCCTCTTTATCTCGAGGAGTTACGAGAAATAAAGAAGAAGGCCGAGCTTAGTGCTGCATCATCTTCAGGTAACTTACATTTGATCGAGTTTTTTAATCTTACATACAAATCAAATTCTTGGGTATATGATACGGGATGTAGTATTAACATTTGTAATACTATGCATGGATTTGAGTTGGAGAGGAATCTTACCTATGGGGATAATTTCTGCATGTGGGCAATGGCGCACAAGTAGCGGTTGTAGCTATAGGAACATTTAATTTAGTTTTACCTTTGGGTCTAGTACTGAGATTAAATAATTGTTATTATGCACCTAAAATTGTTAGGGGGTGTTATTTCTTTTCTTATATGTTGGATCTTGAATTTATTCACACTATTGATAATAATAGAAAATCTGTTTTCAAAGATGGTTTATTCTATTTTGATGCAACTTCTGTGAAGGGTGTTTTTGAAATTAACATGCATGATAATAATTCCAAGAGAAAGATTAATCTGTTTTTAGCATGAATAAGAAGAGAAAGTTAGACAAGAACTCTTCTTATCTTTGGCATTGTAGACTTGCCCATATTGGGAAGACTCGCATACAAAAGCTTCAACGTGATGGTCTTTTGGAAAGTATCAATGATGAATCATTTGATAAATGTGAGTCTTTTATCTCTGGAAAGATGACAAAGAAACCTTTTAATAGCAATATTGAAAGGGCTATTGAACTACTTGGTTTGATACACACTGATGTGTGTGGACCACTTAGACATGTGTCAAGGAAAGTTGCTAGCTACTTCTTAACATTTACGGATGATTATAGCCGTTATGGTTATGTTTATTTACTTAAGCATAAACATGAGGTATTTGAAACATTCAAAGTGTTTAAAGCAGAAGTAGAATTGCAACTAGGAAAGAAGATTAAAGCTCTTCGTTTCGATCGAGGTGGTGAATATCTAAGTCAAGAGTTTAAAGATTATTTAAGTGAGAACAGAATTGTTCAGAAACTTACTTCTCCATATACTCCACAACAAAATGGTGTATCTGAAAGGAGAAAACGTACATTATTTAATATGGTATGATCTATGTTTAATCTTACAACTTTACCTTTATCCTTTTGGGATTATGCTTTAGAATCTGATGTTTGTATTCTAAAAATGGTTCCCACAAAGAAGGTTGATAAGACATCATATGAATTATGGCATGGCAAAAGGCCATATTTGTCTTATTTGAAAATTTGGGGTTGTGAGGCGTATGTGAAACGTGACTATGGAGATAAACTCTAACAACGCTCAGTAAATGTATCTTTGCAGGTTACCCTAAGGAAACTATGGGTTACTACATTTATTATCCACCTGAGAACAAAGTTATTGTTGCTAGGTATGGAGAATTCCTTGAAAATGATCTTGTTAATCAAGAATTCAGTGGGAGAAATTATGATCTTGAAGAAATTCAAGAAGATACATTACCTTCTGAAAATACTAGCGAAGAAATTCCAATAGAGCCAGAAAGTCTGGGAGCTCCACCAGAATTAATTCCTCCACGTAGGTCTAAAAGAACCGTACGTGCGCCAAGAAAACTATGTCTTAACATAGGGGATGTGAGGAGGAAGTAGGGGATCTTGGTGAACCTGCTAACTATCGATCCGCAATGCTTGATCCAAAAAAATCTAAATGGATAGTTGCGATGAATTTTGAAATGAAATCCATGAAAGTCAACGATGTTTGGATTCTTGTTGATACGCCTAAAAATGCTAAAGTAGTGAGAAAAAGGTGGATTTTCAAGAAGAAAACCGACATGGATGGTGAAGTACAATCCTATAAAGCACGTTTAGTAGCTAAAGGTTTTACTCAAACTTTTGGCGTACACTATGAGGAGACTTTTTCTCCGGTAGCAGACTTACGAGCTATTAGGATTCTCATAGCTATAGCAGCATACTATGACTATGAGATATGGCAAATGGATGTTAAAACTGCCTTCTTGAACGATCGCTAGATGAAGAAATCTATATGTAACAAACGGAAGGGTACGTTGATCCTAAATATCCAAAACGTGTATGCAAACTTCAAAGATCTATTTATGGTTTGAAGCAAGCATCACGACAATGGAATAAACGATTTGATGAAGAAATCAAAAAGTTCGGATTTATTCAAAATCGTGATGAGCCATGTGTATATCGCAAAGGTAGTGGGAGTGATTTGGTGTTCCTAATTTTATATGTCGATGACATATTAATCATGGGAAGTAACATTCCAAGACTTAAAGAAGTTAAGGATTATCTTGGTAAATGTTTTTCTATGAAGGATTTGGGAGATGCTGCATATATTCTGGGAATTAAAATCTATCGAGATAGGAAAAGACGGTTAATTGGTCTTAGTCAAGATGCTTATATTGATAAGATATTGAAGAAGTATAACATGCATAATTCCAAGAAAGGTTTTCAACCTATGGAAGTTAAGCATGAATTAAGTCATGAGTTAGATGCATTAACACCCGAAGAGGTGGCTTACATACAGAAGGTGCCTTATGCTTCGGCTGTAGGATCTATTATGTATGCTGTAAGATGCACAAGGCCTGATGTGGCGTTTGCTCAGAATAAGGATGGCAAAAAAACCCGAACCCGACGGGGAAAACCGAACCCCGAAAATTTTGGAGCACGGCGGGGATGGATAAACGGGTTTGGGGCGGGTCTCGGGTTATTAAATGAGGATTTTATACGTGCACGGGTAATGAACGGGGCTAGATAACCCCGACCCGCCCTAGCCGATTATAAACATAAAGATATTAATATATTTATCTACTATATGTATATGTTACCTAACCTACTTTATACCCCCTTATCTTCCCCAAAAAAAAACCAACAGCCGTCTTTTTTCTTGAGCTCAAAAAAACTGTTCATTTCTTCTATGTCCCTCGATTCCCTCCAGAAGCCAATAATCGATCTTCACCACCGCCCTAGAAATCAATATAAATACCATCAAGCATCTTTGTGATGGCTCCCATCTTTATCATATATCTCTCACCAACATTCTTTTCTCATCCACTCGTAGGTGGTGTTTTTCCCAGGTAAACATTTGCCAACTTGTTTTTTTATTGATCTTTTATTAAATTTACATTGGGATATAACATTACTGATGTTCATGCATTTTCATTTTAATCTTTATTATCTAAAATTGATAGTAGTTATAATTATTAGATCTCGGATTTTAGCTATTGTTAATGTAATAAAAGTAAACGTGATATTGTTTATGTTACCACAATTGTATTATTGTTTGCTCGCAATATTGTTTATGTTACTGTATAAAAAATATAACCAAGTATGGTCACTAGAAATGATTCACTTACTACATTCTTTTGCTAATTTTTAAGGCTTTTGTTTGTTTATGCCATTTACTTAGGATCTCATTTTATATAAGCCTCATATGTAGTTACTGTTAGTATATTGATGAATCTACCACTTAAATATTTATATTTGTTAATTAGTATTTGTATGGGACAAAATTACATATAAATACAATACTCCATTTGATAAGTTATCATCTATTATTATTATGCAATACTAATTTATCAAGTTATGTTTTGGTATTTCAGGTGATATGGAAAATCAAGGCGAAACTTCTAACGCAAACACTCACATTGAAAGCAACGAGGTACCACTACCAGTGGCAGAAAATGCTACACAAGATCAAATGGAAGTTGATGACACTTCCAATGAAGTTGTGCAGATTGGTAGAAAAAGAAAATTAACATCACCTTGCTGGAACCACTTTAAAAAAATACTAGTAAATGGTGAGTGGAAAGCGGATTGCAACTATTGCCACAAAAGGTTAGCAGGGAGTAGCAGACATGGTATAACGTACTTGAATGATCATTACAAACGTTGCTCAGCATATCTTAGTGGAAGAAAAAAATAAGGTAGATGGTACTCCGTCATCATTGCTCTCTAATTATACTTTCAATGAGAAAACTTCAAGGCAAAACCTTGCTGAGATGATCATTGTCCACGAGTATCCACTTTCAATTGTAGAGCATCATGGATTTTGGAAGTTTGTGAAGGGTCTACAACCTTTGTTCAGAGTTCCTTGCCGAAATACTGTAAAGAGTGACATATTGAAGATTTATGATTACGAAAAGCAAAAAACAATGAGGTTGTTTGGGAAGATTAAAAGTAGGATTCCTATTACCACTGATATGTGGACTGCTAACCATCAAAAGAAAGGTTTCATGGCTATCACTGCTCACTTTATTGATCAGAATTGGAACCTACAAAGTAGAATCATGAGGTATGTATGTTACACTTGTTTGCCATATAATTCTAAATATTACTTTTGTTTGCTTATATATATCTAATTGGACTATTTATTGTGGACCAGCTTTCTTTAAGTGCCTTGTCCACACACTGCTGATGTTCTTGCGGATATGTTGTAAGATTGCCTTTGTGATTGGAATCTTGATAGAAAGTTGTCTACAATTACCGTTGATAATTGCACCACAAATGATGCAATTATTAACAATTTGTTGGACAAGCTTCCTTTAAGTTCACTTATGATGAATGGAGAGTTATTTCACATGCGTTGTGCCGCACATATCCTAAATTTGATAGTTCAAGATGGATTAGCTGTTATTGGTGACGGGATTGAAAGTATTAGAGGCAATGTTGCCTTTTGGACTGCAACACCTAAGAGGGAAATTTTTTTTGAAGAAGCAGCCCGTCAATTAGAAATATCATCTACGAAGCAATTGGCACTCGATTGTAAGACACGGTGGAATTCTACATATTTGATACTTAATGTTGTTGTTCTATACAAAGACGTCTTCAAACGTCTTAAGGCAAGGGATTCACAATATAAATGTTTGCCAACAGAGCGGGATTGGGAGTTAGCTATGGAAGTTTGTGACATATTACAGGTATTTTATGAGATAAACCTTACGTTTTCTGGTTCAAAATATCCCACAACAAATGTGTTTTTTGCATCAGTATGTGAAATTGGATATTGTTTGCGTTAGTGGGCTGGTTCTTCTATTGAAGTGATTAAGAAGATGGCTTCCAAGATGCTTGAGAAGTTTAACAAATATTGGTCAGTTATCAGTGGGGTCATGGGAATGGTTGCAATTTTAGATCCATGATGTAGGTAAATCGTACACGTTTTAGGAAAAACGCGTATGAGCGGCAAGTATTAAGTCTTACGTTTTAGGAAAAACGCAAAACCGAATAAATACGGGTTCGTTCTCGAAGGAGGTGTGTGAATTAAGTGTGCCAATATATAAAATCAAAGTTTGGATTAGTGACGTTTTTGGTTTAGAGAGAGAAAAAATAAAGACGAGCTACGACTACGATTAAACTACGACGAATTGACGTAAAACGATGACGTAAATACGTAAATCGTGACAAAATTAAAAATTAAACCTAAAATTTAATTTAAAATTAAAACTAAGTCTAAAATAATATAAATAAGAATAAAAATTCAACAAATAAATTTTAAAACCTTATATTAATTAAATATTCAATTTTAAATGCTAATTAAAGCCCTAAAATTAAATATAATTAAGAAAAAGCCTATTGAACAAATAACTCACTTATATTATTTAAAGCTAAAAAGTATTTTTCCTAATTTTTAAAGACTATTTTTCTATTTTTAAAATGCTAAAAACTATTTTTAAACTAAAATAATGATTAAAAATAATAAAATAATGCTAAAATTAAACTTACTTTTTCAAATATCCTAAATTATATTACTAAACAGTAGAAAATTGAAAAAAGTTGAAAACAAAGCCTTTTTTACACTAAAAGACAAAACATATAATAATTTAAAACTAAATAAAATAAAAATAAATCTAAAAATTACTTAAAAAGGTGAACAGTAAAACTTTTAAAAACTAAAAATCTTAAAATCCTTTTCTGAATCTAAGAAAATTTTTAAAACTAAAAAATATAAAACTTTTCCACTAAAAGACAAAAAAAAGTAAAAAAATTAATTAAAAATGCAATTAAATCTAAAAAATAGAAAGTGAACAGTAATTGAAAAAATAAACTTCATAAAAAATTCAGAAATAAAATAACAAAAATAATAAAATTAAAATCAAATAAAAAGATTGAAAAAAGTGCACTAAAGACAAAAAAGACATAAACTGATGTTGACAGCTAGGGTTTGTTTTGTCCTTATGGTTGGTAGTGGAAAAAATAAAACTAGCAGGGGGAACTTTGTTCCCACTGTTTTCAATAAAAAAAACGGGTCTGTGGCCAAAAGTGATCGTATCTTGTTGATTACTTGATGTTTCTTGGATTCAGTGGCACCCCCACAACCAGTTGGGTTGTGGGGAGTCAGGAAAAATATAAAAACAACAATTACATACAAGAATCACACAATAGCTACCCTATACCAGTCATTGTTGTCTGCTAGGGGTCGGATGCAACGTTTACTGATCTGTTTGACCTTCAAGACTAATTTTAACAGGGCAAAGCTTGCTGAATCATTCACCAAACTGCCATAAACAAGTTTCAAAGTCTAACTAAACATATTGTCTAACAAAATCCAAAAGATAGATGTACAAAATGCCAAAACCAAACAGAAAGATCCTGATGAAATTTTTACTTGTTTTGTGTAATTTTTTTAGCATGCAACTTCTACAAAACTTTATCAATCTTAAAGCAAACATCTGAAAACACCAACAATAACCTAAGTAGTGTGTTAAGACTAATTACAAGCCAAAACTTAGTCACAACCCCAGCTCATACCTAGACCCAAACAACCCTTACTTTTCTGAAAACGGATTTTTACAAACCAAATGTATTTAAATCTTATCAAAACTAATTAATTAATACTCTAACATGCATATAAAGCATTAAAAAAGCATAATCAAACAAGAAAAACATCAAATATACAGGTAATACTCAAAATCATACAAGATCACAAACAAAATCACAAACTTCTACTTCTAGGAGGGTTCAAGCCATTTTACCTTGTATGGTTAACATCCAACCATACAAAGGCCAGCTGAGGCCTTCTCCAAATAAGCTCGGGCTTATGCTTGGCTTGTGAGCATTGTTGAATGTAGAGAGAGGAACAAAAAATCTTCCAAACTTGCAAAAAAAATGAAAATAATGAAGCTTTCTTGAGTCCTTTGTTCCTGCACAAAACCACAAGACCAAAGAAAGAAGATACAAGCTTCAATAAGCTAAGCCCACAAGTTGGTGTCAAGAGCTTGTGGGTATAGCTTTTGAAACAGTAAGCTATATTAAAAAAAATAAGAGATTTTGAGAAAAATCTTGGAAACTGATTTTTGAAAAACCTATTTAAACCAACTTGGAAATCTTTTGAACACGTTTTAAACAAAACAACAACTTCAGAAAACCAAAGATCCAAATCCACTTTCACTTCTTTGAATTTTTGGATTTCTGAAAATCTTAAAACCTTTTTGAAAATTTCTTGAACAACAAACTTTTTGAAACTTAAACTACCTTTTAAATGATGAAAGTGTTACACTAAAACAGGGGAATAAGGAACTCAACATTTGCAAGATTTGTAAAACCAAACTATAACTATTCAATAATTTTAAAAAATTACAAAATGTTAGAACAAGGGCTCAACACAACTTGAAGGCTCCTTTTATAGTGCTAACTGAATATTCTAGAACTAAAAAAAAATTGCAAACACTAGCTAGCTAATTCCGAAAGTACCCCTCGTTTGAATTTCTGAAATTCGGTCAATGTGGTTCCATGTGAAGATACAGGGTGCTAGCTGTCTCTTTTTGATCTTGGACGTCCATTCCTTTGCTTTGGGACCAAGTTTTGGTTCTTGGTCGTTGGATGACTGGAGGATTCCCTTTTTACCATTTTTGGAGGTGACAGGGTTGTCTGTGTGGGGTCCAGGGGTCACGGGAAAGGTGAGTTTGTTGGTGGGTTCTGGTGACATTGAGGTTAATTACTAATCTGGAAATCAATAGCCAAAACCCATTTTTTTAGTGAGTGATTGAACCTGGAAGTGATTAGGGTTTATGGGGTAAAAACGGGGGTTTAATCTGTTTAGGGGAAGGGATTAATTTAAAAAAACTGTTTCCCCCACTAATCTTTTATTAATCTGATTTAAAAAAATCAGTTAACTTTAAAATTGAATTGGGATATGACGTGTGATGTAGGGGAAAGGTGATTGGATGAAAATTGTGAGTGCACAACGTGTCAGCTGCTGGTTGGATGGTGTAAGCTTGCATGTCTCCCCAATATGGCCCCTAGACTTCCTTTTAATTGTCTCTTAATAAACAGCTATATACTCCAACTTCCTTTGTTAAAAACTTTTCTTTTTCACAATTTGACCACAAAAAGTTCTCAATACTTGTTTCAAGGGCTTTTAATGTCGTTTGATAAATCTTCAAGGGCATATCTTGTATCATCTTGATAATTTAGGGACCCCAATGCAATTAGTAAGTTTTGCAAGGGTATAAATTGTCAAGTCTTCAAAATATGAAGGACCAATCTTGCTAAATCTTCAAACTTCAAAGACTTCAAAGGAAATTCATGATTCGGGTCCGGTTCTTTGTGCGGCTTCGTTTCCCGTGTTCGTTTTTGCTTCATTCTTGTGATCTTTTGTTGATTTCACGATATCCGTACCTAAAATACACAATGAACAAACACAAGCATATATTTGGGTATTTTGATGATATTTTAAGCGTTTTAAGCCCGATTTGGACGATTAGACTATGTATAATTGCAGTCTCATCAATCCACGTTACAAGATGAAATTTTTTGAGTTATTGTTACCTAAGATTTATGGACAAGAAAAGGCAAGTAATGAAATTAAGACTCTAGAGGCATTTGTTAAAATGTTGTTTAAAGAGTATGAGTCTACTACTCCATGTGCAAAAGTTAAAGTGTTTAAACGTATGTTTTGTTATTGATAGTATAGTTGAACGTTAGTTTATTGGATTTATATACATCATTTTATATATATTAACTATTGAACCTTGTAGATGTTGGATCTTTTCCAAGTTCATCATCAGGTCCTCGTGCTGGATTTAAAAAGCTTTTTTCGAACATTGCTACAGTTGCCAGCCAACATGATGATTCAAGTGGTACGACTGAGTTAGAAAAATATTATAATGAAAAACCTTTGCCTAAAGATATGAAACTTGATTTACTGATGTGGTGGAAGACAAATGGGTCTAAGTACCCAACACTTCAAAGGATTTCTAGAGACATATTAGCTATTCCAGTTTCTACTGTCGCATCAGAATCTACATTTAGCACTAGTGGAAGATTAATAAGTCCTCATCGTAGTCGACTTCACCCAAAGACTTTGGAAGCTTTAATGTGTGCTCAAAGTTAGTTGTTGAATGAAATACGAGGTAACCATTCTTTGATTTTAGTTAAAAATGTTTTTTCTTAAAGATGATATAGATGGAGGTGTTTACTTGTTTATATAAACAAAAACATGTTCGGAAGAGACCGAGGCATATTGTCGTATTGTTGAGTTTCATTACGATGTGGAAGAGGTAAAAATGGTATCTTTATTTTAAAGTTACTACCTGGATGCACCTTGATATATTAATCTTTTATAATCTGAATGTTTATTATATTTATAGGAAAATAGCTCAGGAAGTGGAACAACGAGCTTGGATGGTTCAAGTTAATTTTCTATTGGTTAATGATTTAAGACTATCTATGATGAGCATCTATGAAAGAAAATGGAAAGCACGTTTTGCATCGTGAACTTTGAATAATTTTTTCTTAAATGATCTTTTGTGTTTAAGGGTCTTTTGTGTCGAACCTTGAATGATCTTTTGTGTCGAATCTTGAATGATCTTTTGTGTCTTTGATTAATACCTTGTGACTTTAATTAAGATAATGTATGGGTACTTTGTTTAATAACCATTTGTATTTTAAATTGTTGTTGGTGCTTATCAGGTTATCGATGTATTATATTATATCGTATTTCAAATGGTATTATAAAGGTGCTAGTATTAGGCCAGGATGAGTTACCCCGATAAGATACCTCATGGGTTTTGGGGTTGCTTTGGGGACAACTTATTTTATCAGGTTTGGGGCAGGTTTGGGCAAGAACGTTTCCCTGATGGGTCACCCCGATAAGATCTCTGATGGGTTTTGGGGCGGGTTTGGTGCCAAATTATCTACACGGGTTTGGGATTAGGAGAGCTAGCCCCGGCCAATCCCGCCCCGTTGCCATCCCTAGCTCAGAACTTGGTCAGTCGATACCAACAGAACAGGGAAGCTCCACTGGACTGCTGTTAAACATATACTAAAGTATCTGAGGAGTACGAAAGATATGTTTTTGGTATTCAGGGGTAAACCAGACACATAACTGAATGTTACAGGTTTCTGTGATGCTCATGGCAATGTGATAAAGACGATACTAAGTCTCAAACGGGTTACGTTTTTGTCATCAATGGAGGAGCAGTTGACTGAAAGAGCAAGAAGCAGACAACCATTGCTATGCATGCAACTCAATTTGAGTACATGGCCGCTTCAAAAGCCGCAATGGAAGCTGTTTGGATTAGGAAGTTTATTGGAGATTTTGGAGTGATGCCTTTAATTATAGAACCTATTGATATGTATTGCGACAGTTCTGCTGCAATTATATTCGCCAATGATCCTGGAGTCATGAAAGGTGCTAGACACTTTAAACGTAGATATCACTACGTTCGAGAACAAGTTGAAGCTCGTGAAATAAAATTAATAAAAGTTCACAAAGACGATAACGTAGCTGATCCTTTTGACTAAGGCTTTGCCTAGACCAAAGGTAGTTAAGCATGCCAAGGCGATTGGCCTGCAACTAGCTAGCGAACTCATGCAATAAATCTGTGATTAGTATTTGGATAAAGGATTTTAAGACATTAATGAATTGATGAAATAAAGATTGAGTTTTGTTTATTTTCTGTTATTTGATTTTGTATCTTATTTTACATGTTTTAATCCATGAATAAATTATTATGTTCTAAATGTCCGTTGTCGATTAATAATATAGGAATATTATTAAAATAAGACGATTCAAAATAGTGATAGAGTATACTTGAAAGTATATTGGTCAATTTTGGATGATATTTGATGAATCAAATATTGGCCTTATCCCAACTATATGATTTTACTTTATGGATCTTTGCCATTAAGTAAATCATAATTAGTTATCCTTAGACCTGAGATACCAGGAAATTGTCACTAATATAGTGTATTTTTGTGAGATAACCTAATGCAAAACGTAACTGGTAGCTATAAGGGTTATTTTCAGAAGTGATGCAAAGTTCGTAAGTTTCGATTGTAGTCAAAATTCAATTTGTTTCCTTCAAATTATTTTGAAGTATAATACAGCTGGGCCCCTCGGGGGAGTAGTAAGATGTTTGTGTGGCCACACCCAAATTTATTTTGGTAATCTTACTATATCCGTAAACGAGAAACAGAATTGTTAATCAAGGAATGACTGAGATCCATATCCTATTAACGTTGTATTTGAAATGAAAGGATAATAATAATGATGTATCATTAAAAGGTTTCGTCCAGGAGACCTTGCTCGAGTTGTACTAGTGACATTGCTAATGTAACAAGACGCTAGTCAATATAATCACGATATTCGAATTGTGTCCAAGTGGGAGCTAAAAGCTTATGGACATAAAATTAAATAGTCTTGTGAAAGGATCAAACTCGGGATTACGGGATTGCACACAATACGTAAAGGGTTAATTAATTTTAATAAATATATTTATTATATTTATTAAATATAAACCAAGCTTAACTAACGTTCGTTAATAATTAATAGTTAAGTGTAAACGAGCGTTATGGAATTAAATAGAAGAAAGGAGAAACGGAAGGTTAAGGAAGACACCCCAAGGGGGTGTCAACCGTCGGTTAACAAAGGGGGAAAAGGGGAAGTTTTTACTTTCCTAATTCGTTTATAACTTGGAGAATAAGATTTGCCAAGCCTATAAATACAACCCAAGGCCTTCATTATTTTTTGTCCCTCCCCTCTCCTTCTCTTCCTGCGATCGCAACAAACACCCCTTTTAGGGTTTCGGTTTGTTTTCGATTTAGCTATTATTCGCAAGTATTGAAGCTCCGGTTTGCAAGTGCTAGCATCATGATTAGCCCGTTGCATTACATGTGTACAAGAGCGTAATATAGTTTCACTATAAACTATATCTTGGTAGTCTTCATATAAACCTTAATTCGTGATTCGTCGATGTTCTTGTGGAATTGCTCTAGCTAAAAGGTATGTAACCCTAAACTCGATTAATAATGAATGTGTTATTAATTATGATATTGTTAAATCGTTTCACTATGTGTGCTTTGATCTTATTTAGGGTTTTGTGTAATTGTTATGAGCTTTATAAACCTTTAACTAGTTCTTAGGGGGTCAAATTATCAAAAAAACCCGAAAATTTTCGAAAATTTACATTACAATTTTTTCGCTCGGGGGGTCAGCCGACCCCCTTGACCCCTGCCTATCTCCGCCTCTGTATATATATATATATACTAGTCTTTAGACCCGTCCGATGGACGGGCTAGCTTTAAGTATATATTTTTAATGAAAGTTGAATTTATGTGTGTTTGTATTAGAAGTTTAGTATATGTAGTGTTAGTTATGACATTGATATTTTAATAATGTAGCATAGAATAGACAAAAATAACATAGTTTAAGATATTTTATTTATTTAAGAATATTATGAGTTAATTAAATTTGCATACGTTTATGTTATGAATAAGTTTGTTACATTAATTTTTTAGAATTGTAATAATATTATATAAATATATTATGTATTTTAAATTTTATGAGGTAATAAATTTTGTATTTGTTAATGTTATGAATAAAGTTTTTACATTAATGTTTTTTTGAAATTAATATTTTTGTTGTGCATTTTTATAGAATTTTACATTTAAGGCATTGTTTCACCATCCTTCCTTATATATTTTTATAGAATTTTGTATTTAAGGCATCATTTATAATTCCTATATATATATTTTTATAGAATTTTATATTTAAGGCATCATTTGTAATTCTTATTTTATTTTTGAAGCATTTTATAGAATCATTTTTATAAACTTTTGTATTTAAGGCATTGTTTCACCATCCTTTCTTATATATTTTTATAAAACTTTGTATTTAAGGCATCATTTGTAATTCCTGTATATATTTGTATAAAATTTTATATTTAAGGCATCATTTGTAATTCCTATTTTATTTTTGAAGCATTTTATGGAATCATTTTTATAGAATTTTGTATTTAAGGTATTGTTTCAACATCCTTCCTTATATATTTTTTTAGAATTTTATATTTAGGGCATCATTTGTAATTCCTATATATATTTTTATAGAATTTTGTATTTAAGGCATCATTTGTAATTCCTATTTTATTTTTTAAGCATTTTATGGAAACACTTTAATAAATTACATGTGTCGTTTTTATAGAATTTTGTATTTTAGGAATTGTTTCACAATCCTTCCTGTATAAGGGTTTTTGATTTGATTTGATTTGATTTTATTTGATATATATAAAGGGTCATTTGGGTGATTAAAAAATGGATAATTTTCAAATTTGAATTTTAAAAAAATGGACACACTACTACTACTTATGCCCATGTAATTAATATAGTTAAAAGGTATGTGGTTGCCTTTGTGAATTGGAGAATTAGATTTATAATCCAATGAACCACCTTTTTAACAACGTTGTAAAGCGTTTTTGATGAATTAGAGAACCATTGTCGCATGTATTATAACAGTATTGTTAGCCGTTAAGGAAATCTTATAGAACGTGTAAAATCGCTGGATATATACTTTAAAAAATCGTAAAAAAACTAAAAATAAATAAATGATACATACACTAAAAAGTACACAACCAACTGAAAACGAACACGCGACATACGTATTCAAATGACACGTATTTGAAGATATACAAAAAAATTCGACTGATAGGTATCTATAATAAAAAAAATTCAAATGACACGTATTCAAAGATATGCAAAAAAAAGTTACTAAATGTAAATGAAAATTATTTACATTCACATCTAGCAACAAGATTATCAAAACTTGGCTAAAACTGTATTACTTATTTCGAAACTTGTTGGAAATGTAAGACATGCCCCTTCTAGCGGCAATATTACAGCCAAGTCAACAACATTAAGTTTTTTTAAAAGATTTCCACGAGATTTAAAACGAATAATTTTTGGATAGTTACTCGAAACAGGGATAACACTAGCCACTTCCGTCATAAAAAACAAACCGTGACAAAGGCCACCTCAGATTCTATAACATATGTTTTGTTGGATTGTAGCGTTGAAGTTTTATTTTATTTTCAGGTGAGTAACTTTTTTGATCTTCAAATGGTATTCTAGGAAGACCTGAGGTTATCTTGGTGGAAATGCAAATTACTCAAATGCCCTTTTGGCTTTATTTTAAAGGTTTAATTTATATTACATGCCATTAAATGAAAAATGCCACTTGTCTATTTGTAATTGGTTCTCATTGTTTTTATTTTAAGACTGGTTCTTACATGAACGTAAATCTATATATATATATATATATATAGGGTGCGGTTATTCTTAGAACTAAATAAATATATAGAACTTCGAGAACCACCTTTTTACTCTTAAAAATAAACATGTATATTCATCGAGTTAGTTCATTAAGTAGAAATACATGAATTTTTATTGTCGTAGGTCACTAGGAACATGTATCCTAGGACCATGCACATGTATTTGTTTTGTATGTATTATAAATATCTTTTTGTTGGATAATATGTAAACACATGTGCACTCTTCATATCGCTCATGCTACTCAAATCTATAACCAATAAAACAATTATTAAATGTTAATTTAAACATAATAATGAAAAAACATATGAATTGTTAAGAGTATAAAGGTGGTTCTCGCAGTTAGTCTCAACTACTAGACCAGGTTAATTTTTGTGATATCTGACTCCCAAACCAGATTCATATACTCATATAAAACAGTATATGCCCAATTCATCGGTAATATATTTTTTCCACAAAACCCTAAATACCATATTTTTCATCATCAAAAGAATTTTATGGCAGCTTTTCTCTTCCTTCTACAGATGGACGAGGATGAATTAAAAGGGAGTTGCACGTCTAAGTTGTATAATGATGATTCAAAATCGACATGAAAAGGTATCACTTGATTTTGGTAACTCCATTTTACTCTTCTCTATGTTGATTATTTGGTGTCAGGTTGTTTTATAGTTTATTGTAATATATATGTCGATTATTGGGTTGTAGGTGATTCTGGATGGTTGTCATCACCCATAAACAGTAGTTGAGCTGCGTGATCTAGGAAGTCATTTGAGGTATACCGACACCTTAATTCTTTAGGCTACATTATCAATAGGTATCATGTTTGGAGCCGAAAGCGTTGTAAATCCCACTACAACCATTTTCAACCCTAGGGACGACTTATTCGTCCCTACGGAGGCCATATTTCGACCCTAAACACCTAGGGACGACTAAGTCGACCCAAGGGTTTTGTGCCTAAACAATCGTCTCTAGAATTCTAGGTACGACTCTCTCTTTGAAACCTAGGGACGACTTTGTGGGTCCAACTACCCACTACGTTGAATATATTGACTACCTTAGGGACGACTTGCCTTTGAATCATAGGGTCGACAAAGTCGTCCCTAGGTTTTTAATAAAAATAACCTTTTTTAAATTTTTAATAAAAATTCTTTTTAATTATTTTTAATAAAATCTTTTTTATACAAATTAATAAAAACATTTTCTGAAAAAAGAAAAAAAAAAGTTAAATATAATCCTAGGGACTACATAGTCGTCCCTAGGTTTAATACCTGGACAACTTTGAAACCTAGGGACGACTAAGTCGTCCCTAGGGTTAATATCTGGTGGAATATTGGCTAACCTAGGGACGACTAAGTCGTCCCTAGGTGTACCTGGGGCTAAAAAAACTAGGCTGTTTAGTTTCCAGATTTTTTGTGGAACTTTTTCCGGACAAAATCCACAATTCAAAATGGCAGAATTCGACAAATACAGAATAATAACAAATCAATAAACGTTACAATATCATATTAAGATAAATTATCCAACATCACAATACAATATTCATCAAATACAATTATTCATCCTAAATCAAATGTTTCACACGCTACAAGTCTCAAACTTTATTAAACATGCATAATAAGAAATAATACTACCACAACCTCTACTCCTCCCCCGCATCCTCTTTAGGTGAAACGTCACCTTGCTCCTCGTCACCCCCTTCTTCATCCGCCTCGACATAACCCTCGTCATCCCCTCGTCATCTCCCTCGTCATCGCCTGATAAGTCGTCACCGCTGTTTTGTACATTCCTATCTCGACCCAACTCGACAATGGACCGGTAATCATGCTGATGGGGATTTATGATTACACGAGAACCTCCGGGTAGGGATTGTGAAGTAGAGCTGATCTCATGAGTCGAGTGTGTGGTGGGACGATAACAATGGTTAAATGTGTTGTTGGTGACGGGAGTAATAGGATAAGTGCCGGTATAGGGAGGTTGGAGTGGTTGGAGATGGTTGGGCAAAGATGGTCGGTATGGGTCGATGGAAGGAGGTTGCAATGGTTGTGCCCAAGGATAAGGGGTTGGACTAAATGAGCCCAATCAGGAGCTAGGGTGGGCATAACAAAGGGTCGGGCGGGGGTACAAAAGTAGGAGGGTTAATTTGGTGATCAGTATTTGATGAGTTGTAGTTATGGAAAAACTCACCCAATTGACTCTGATATTGCGCCATATGCTGGTACGACGTCTGACTATATTGTTGCGTCGCATCTTCCTTTAACGCTGCCAAGTAAGCCCGTTGTTGCGCTTCCTGATTCTCTTTCCTCATCAACTCCATCTGTTGCTCGTGTCGTTCCATCATTTCCTGAAATTCACCACGAGAGGGAAAATCCGGTCGAGCTGGAGCACCGCGCCTGCGATAAGTTACAACAAAATTTTTTCATTATATGCAACAAGACATAAATATGAACAATTGATTTACATTTTGTTTTATTGAGGATATATAACCTGCGAGAAGTGTTATTGGCACCACCCGGTAACTTCCTGCCTTGTCCCGACACATTTTGCTTATTTTGACCTGGCATGATTTCAGCCACTATTTCTTTATCAGACATGTGCGGGACGATCTTGGCTTTCACTTGGTCATAGAGGGCTTTCATCTTCAGCTGGGAAAGAAAAAAAATGTTTAAAACAAATGAAATTAGTTACTAAGGCATGTAAAGAGTTATATATTACTTACATATCTTTCCTCGTTTTCTTTACTTTTAAACGTGCCATTACTTGAGTGCCCCTTCCTCCATGTTTCAACCAGGTCCTCCTATCCCTTCCTTGACTTTCTGTAAAATATCAAATAAATTAATAACGAGCTATATTAAATAAACAATATAAACGCTTTTAAATAAAATCACAAAATTTATAAAGAGTCTTACGTATTCATTCCTTCCTCGGGCGAATGGTTTTTGCCTTGAGTGGTCGGTACCATGTTTTTGGAATGATTAACAGTATTAATCTGACTTCTTGCCACCCTACTTGGCTCTGACCACCACTCAACCAAGTCAACCCACTCACCTTCAGTTCTATTGTCCCACACACTCTCCGGTGGTACATGTTCTTGTGCCAGTGCGGGCGTCTGATATTTCGAATAATAATTTTTCTTGATCCTGTTCTTGTATTTTCTATACAGCAACCTCAGTTGGAGTTCCAACGCAATCTTAACCCGAGTCGACACATCATACACACCATTGCCACACACCACCTGAGTACGATCATTATACCATGGCTGGAGGTCGAAATATGTCTACATAAAAACATATGAATTTAAATAAACAAAATAATTAAACATAACACACATATCTAAATGTCGATAACAATAACAATATAACTAAAATAAACAATTTTGACGTCAAGTGTAGGATAAATATGAGCTTTATCAGAGTCTGGAATTTCGTCCCATTCACAGTTCAGGGGAAATGTCTGGACTAATTCCCCCATAAGATGAGACAACAGGGATGCATAATTGCCCAGAAGATGGAAGGTTTACATATCCTTAAATTCAAAGCCAATTGCCAAAGGTTTTTCGTTATTATCTCTGTACGCCTTCCTTTTTTTCCTAGGTTGGTCTCAAAGCGTTGATTTGAACCTACAAAAGATATGTTATATACTCGTAAAAATTCAAGTGACATAAATTATAAATATCAGTGTTATAAAAAATATAACGATTTCTTACGCTAACACTGGGCCGGTACAGGACGTGTGGGCCGTCTGGGTGGACTACCACCAGCATCCCTACCGTGTGATCTAGGAGCTACACACGCCATCTGTAAAATAACAAGTTTATATCAGTATACACATTTTATCAATATACACATTTTAACATATAAAAACATTTCTTGGTTGTGACTCGATTCCCTTCGACTGTGACTCGGGTCTCGGCTACGACAAACATATAAAAAAAATTAAACTCATGCCTATTTCATATTAAGCCAAATATTAACCCGAAATCCCTATATAAATACCATATATAACCCGAATTCCATTAAGCCTAAATCAATTAAGCCGAAATCATCTATATATATATAGCACTATATACAACGGAAATCAACTAATGCTAAATCAATTAAGCCGAAATCAACTATATATATATATATATATATATATATATATATATATATATATATATATATATATATATATATATATATATATATATATATATATATATATATATATATATATATATATATATATATATATATATATATATATATATATATATATATATATATATATATATATATATATATATATATATATATATATATATATATATATATATATATATATATATATATATATATATATATATATATATATATATATATATATATATATATATATATATATATATATATATATATATATATATATATATATATATATATATATATATATATATATTAAGCCGAAATCAACTAAGCCTAAATCAGTTATGCCTAAATATATTTCGGAATCAACTAAGCCTAAATAAGCCTAAATCAACTAAGCTTAAATATAATCCGAAGTCATAAGCCAAAATCACCTTTGGTGGTGGTGGTGGCCACTACTGCTGCCGGCGGTAGTGGCTACGATAAACATATAAAAAAATTAAACTCGTGCCTATTTCATATTAAGCCAAAATCCCGATATAAGCAAAAACAAACACCCACCTTTGGTGGTGGCTACTGCTGCTGCTTCTGGCACGACGATGGTGGTGGCTACTGTTGCTGATGTGGTGGTGATGTTGTTGTCGACTGCCGCAACGGTGGTGGTGACGAATTAAACTAGCAAAAAAAACAAAATCAAACAACCTGTTGAAAACATATAGGCTGAAAAAATATAAGCTGAAAAAATAAGCCATAACAACCTGCTGCCGTCAGTGGTGGTATTGCTGTCGTCGGTGGTGGTGGTCGTATTGCTGCCGACCCAAAAACTTAAACAAATTAAACAAAATTAAACAAATTATCATTATCATTATAACAAAATTAGACAAATTATTATTATCATTATAACAAATTTAAGCAAATTATCATTATCATTATAATAAATTCAAACAAATTATCATTAAAAATATAAAATTCAATTACCTTTATATAGATTGGTGGGTCGGATTGGTGGTGGTGGTGATGGGCCGGATGGACAGGTGGTGATGGGTGGGACGGATTGGTGGTGCGAGTGTGGTGGTGGGAGGGAGTGGTGGTGATGGGAGTGGTGGGCTATGGTGATGGTGGTTATGGTGATGGTGGTTATGGTGATTGTTGCTGCTGCTATAGCTCGATCGTCCCGTTTTTTTTTTAACAGTGATGAATGAGATGAAGAGATAAGATACAATCTATTATTGAACCCTAAGGACAACTTTGTCTTTGTAACTTAGGGACGACTAAGTCGTCCCTAGGTTAATTATAAAAGTTTTTTTCCGTCTATTATTGAACCCTCTGGACGACTTTGGAGACCTAGGGACGACTAAGTCGTCCCTAGGTGTATACCGTGAAAAATCAAACCCAAGCGGGTTATTTAAATTTTGGCCAAAATTTTCAAGTTTTCCAAAATTTTGCTAAGTGTTTTGGAGGGTTCTTTATGGACGACTTTACTTTGATATTTAGGGACGACAAAGTCGTCCCTAGGTGTTTTTCAGGGATTTTTACATTATAGCTTCTATGTAATAAAATTAATAATATAAATTAATAATAAAAATCAAAATAAATTATTATAATTAATATTAAAATATACGTTATACTTAGTTTGTAATAATTAATAATCGACAAGTCCATATGTTATGGTTATACGTTATAGGTTCAACCGATGAGTCGATATGCTAGGGTTATACGTTATAGGTTCAACCGGTGAGTCGATATGCTAGGGTTATACGTTATAGGTTCAACCGATGAGTCTATATGTTACGGTTATACGTTAGAGGTTCAACTGATGAGTCTATATGTTACGGTTATACGTTATAGGTTTAACCGATGAGTCGATATGCTAGGGTTATACGTTATAGGTTCAACCGATGAGTCGATATGCTAGGGTTATACGTTATAGGTTCAACCGATGAGTCTATATGTTACGGTTATACGTTAGAGGTTCAACTGATGAGTCTATATGTTACGGTTATACGTTAGAGGTTCAACCGATGAGTCGTAATAAGTGTGCAAACACTTATCCTTTTGCCACTAAAATCAAGGAAAAACAAGACCTAATCATGTGTTTAATATCGTAAAAGTCGGAATTACGCATGGTTTTGTGTTTTTGTGTGAAATAGGTACAAAAGATCAAAAGGAAAGAAAACTCGGGATTTCACGATCAATTGTTGAAGAAAAGTCCAAGAAAGAGACAAAGTCAAAGTCAAAGAACCAAAAGTGTACCGAAGATCACGAAAACCGGCAAATTCGACACGAGTTTAAAGGAAAGAACAAGGAAGCCGAAATCGAGCTCGTTTTTAGTGGATTTAATCTTATTAGAGTTAATTGGGCCTTGTGGGTCCCACACAAGCTTATTGGGCCTGAAAACTAAGTTACAAGCCCAAATTAGATGACAAAGGGACGGATTGAAACATTATGGGCCAAAAGCCATTTACTTGGAAAATAAACATGGCACGTGTGAATTTGATTTGGGCTTTACATGGCCCATTAGGTCCTGATTTAATATGGAACGGTGAAAGTGAATTTATTTCACTTCTATCTTGGTCAAACTCTCACTCACCATTTATCACACAAACTCACACACACGTTTTGTTTTTACCCACACCACAAACTCTCTTTGATACAAACAATGTAACCCCTTTCCTCTCTCTTTGACCCCAAACCAAACGCTCTCACCATTTACCCTCATCCCCCAAAACCTGTAACTTTACTGTTACAAACCCTAATTAATAAATAAATTTAGGGCTTTTTACTTTTGTGAGGCGCGTGTGATTCACACATGTGGGATTAAATCCCCATCAAAATTGGAGCAGCACGATGATGGATCAACCTACGTGGCCCTTTTTCCTTGTACCTGATTAGTTGATACATATCACCACCACCACTCCTCCAATCAGTAGAAGACACATCAGATTTCAAGAAACACAACTAGCACAAAAATAGACAACCTGGCGATCCGTGTGACCCTTGGATGATTTTTGACCGTAGATCAAGAAAAAGAGAGAGAAAAGAAGAAAAGAGCGGCCAAGATCATTCTCCGTGTTCACCAAGCTTCATCAACAAGCCATGGGGGTCGGCTATAAATACCCCCATATTCTGTAATGTTTGGGTGCCATTTTTATTTTATTTTTATTATGCAAAAATAGATTTTAGGTATTTGTAATTTTCTTTTTAGTATTTGTAATGAATTTCAATTATTAATAAAATTTATTTTAGTATAATTTTGTCTCAACTTTATGTTTCTGTTAAGTTTTACTGAAATTTATCTTTAATCTTTCTTTTCATAATAATTAATTTTAGTTAATTTAAGCTAATTAATAGTTTAAATTAGTTAAATAAATAAATTTTGGTAGAAAAACTTCCCCTCTGGAAGTTTAAACTAAAACTGGTTCGTGGTTCGAGAGTTGGTGTTTTCTGGTGTTGATGATTCGGTGACGATTAGTTGATAAGGTGGTGTCGAAATCAGTTTTACAAGGGGGTTCAGCGCCTTCCTTCGTCGCAAAGGTTTTCTTCATCAGGTTATATCTCCTTTTATTTATAAGTATTAGATTTATTAGGTTATTTGTCATTATTGTTATGTGTTTTGCTTAAGTCTGATAGAAGTTTTTTCGATTGATATTGAGTCTGCTGAATGTTTAGTTTTATCTGATAGTTTGCTTGTCTGTTTATTTTTCTTCTTTGTTTTAGCTTGTTTTATTGTCTGTTTGTTGATATGGTCATCTTTGCTGATTAGTTTAAGTCTCTTGTTTAGTTTTAAGTAGCTGAGGTTCGATTATATTGTTGCTGATTCTTGAGGTTAGCAGATTAACTTATATTGATTGCTAGTATAAGATCTTGCTTGCCGTTAAGTTGCTGGTTTTAGTTTGATTTGCTAGGATAAGTTTTGCTTATTGATATTAAATGCTTATTGTCAGTTTTGAATTTGCTTATTATCTAGCTTTGCATATTATTAGCTTATTTAATATTGTGGAGTTTAGATTTGCTATTGCTTATTGCATTTGTTTTTTTTTTGCTTGTTCTAACTGATATATATCTGAGATTATAAGTTTGATTTTCTAGGTTAGTTTGGCTTATCAGTGCTTATTTGCTTATTTTCTGTTTTGCTTATTGGCTTAGTTTAGATTTGTTTATTTTATGTTTAGTTTTTTTTGCTTATCTGATTTAGTGTGATTTGCTGATCTACATTTAGCTAGCAGATCCATTTGGTCTGTCTAGCTGTTATACTGATTTTATCAGTTTCAAACATAAAAAAAATTAAAAAAAATTAAATTAAATATCAAAATTTGTCTCCAACGAGACTCGAACCCGTGACCTGCCGTTCACTGCCCAACGTGTTTACCATCTATTCTAGCCCTTCTTTTTGGTTAAGGTTACGGGTTGTTTCATTAATATATTCACCTCATTCAGTAGCTGCTTTTTTATTTAATAATTTTATTTACAAGTTTGTGTTTAATTAATTTTAATTAATAGTTTTTATAAATTTACTTTTATAAAGTTTAAAAAAATATATAAAAAACATAATTTACTTGTTTAATTTTAGTTAATTTTAATTAATAGTTTTTATAAAAATAGTTTTTAATTAGTTTATTTGTTTAAATAGATTTATTCTAAATAGTTTAAAATTAGTTTACAATTTTTAAAATAGATTTGTTTTAATTAGTTTAATTAGTTTTAAGGATTTTAATAGTATAAAAGTATTTACTTTTTCTATTAGATTAAATAAATTATAGTTTTTTAGTTTTAAATACCAAACAAAGTACGTTTTACCAAGAAAAATTAATCTTACGTTAAAATTGGAAATCAATTCGAGTGAGTCGAGGAACGAAAAATAGACATAAAAAGAATTGCAAAAATCATATATTAAATTGGCCCCACTGCCGCTTCGCTCGTTACGATTGACGATTTTTTTTAGAGGCTTGGATTTTGGGATCCGTTCAATTTTGAACGTTACTTTTCTTGTTAAAAAATCAAAAACATAAAAAAAATCAAAAACTTAAAAATACAAAAAAAATTGAAAAATCATCAAAAGCCAACTCTTTCCTAACACTTGAACCAAAAAAAGTTAAAAAAATCCAATAGTAATACTTTTCCTAAAGTATTACACCAAAAATATTACGTATTATTGTTATTTTTCTTATTTCGATTTCTTTCGCTTTTTATTGTGAATATATATTTTTCTTAAAAAATACAAAAAGATTTTTCTTTTACTATATCATATTACGTAGAACAATTAATTTACCTACTTTCAAATAAGACCTTAGTTGGGATTTCATCATCTAACTATTGTTTTCGAATCCAAAACAAGAAAAAAGGGCAAAATAGATAAATACTAGTAAGAAGTTTGAACTCGATTTATACAAACTATATGGTGGGTATAAGGCGATGCGCTATAAAAGGCTGTCTAAGGAAAAAGGTTTTTAAGTGCTTTGTGCCACCTCGTTTCCCCGCTTGCTTGTGCGTATATTGAGAGGGACGACCGATTATTGGTTTGCCAACTCAAATAGTATTACGTATATATTTTTGTAGCTTTTTAATATTGAACCTCAAGAGGGATAATCCCTTTCCTCTCAAAGTCGATCGAGGTCTCCTACCTCATTCCTCGTGTTTAGTTGTATGTGCACTCGCGCGCGTGCACACATACCGAGTGGTGTACCAAATATTTCTAATTCTTCCAAAAAGAAGAAGAAGAACAAAAAGACCGTCATTCAAGCCGATCCCGAGAATCGCGCTTTCGACAATACGATGGCAACGGTTAATCGACCTATGATCGAGATTTTGCAATCACACGTTGAGGGAAACGATGACGCTATCGTTGTCACCGCAATTGGAGCAAATAATTTTGAAATCGAAATGGGTTTTATTCAAATGGTTTCCGCTACACCATTTTTGGGCCGTTCCCAAGATGACCCCCATGATCATATTAAGAGATTTATCCATTTGACTAATACGGTGAAATACAATGGGGTGACTCAACAAGCAATACCTTTGTTGCTCTTTCCTTTTTCCCTCGAAGGACAAGGCCGGATTTGGCTTGATAAGGAACCACCCCAAAGCATTCTTACATGGGCGGATTTAGAGACCAAGTTCATTAATTACTTTTTCCCACCATTACGGACCACCTCTTTAAGGAATGACATCATTACCTTTGAACAAAATATGGGGAAACGTTTAGTGAGTCTTAGGACCATTTTAAGGAGCTTTTACGAAAATGTCCACAACATGGTTTTACAAAAGTGCATCAAATCAATACGTTTTACAATGGTTTAACTCTTAATGACCAAGACTCACTTAATAGTGCCGCGGGGGGCAATATTCTTGTGAAATCCATGAACGAGGATTGGGCAATAATTGAAAACAAGGCAAAAGTACAAACCAAGAGTGTTGGGGCTACTATGGCAAGTGCTAGTACTAGTGAGAGCGACAAGAGAATTGATAAGCTTACTTCGCTTGTTGAAACAATTGCTCTACAAACCGCTAACAATACCAAAGCCATCAATGTGCAAGTAAATGCCTTAAAAGAAACTTGTGAAACGTGTGAGATTTGAGGTGGACCACATTCGTACTATAATTGTGATAAGGTTTACAATCAACAACAACAAGTTTATGCCTATAACACCAATGCAAATGAGAGGGTTCACTTTAAACCAAATGTTGATGTTAACCATTTATCTTATAAGAGTACTAACTATTTGGCTCCCCCGGGTTTTATAGCTCCACAAAGACCACCCCCACCCGCCCAAAATACCCAATACCAAAATAGGAACCAAGGTCCTCAAATGGGTAATTTTCAAGGGAATTCAAATATAAGGGATTTTAACCAAAATCAAGGGAATTTTCAAGGATAAAACCAAGGGTTTAATTCTCAAAATCAAGGTTTTAATAACCAAGGTTTTCAAAATCAAGGCTTTCAAAATCCTAATCAATTTCATAATCAAGGGTTTAACAATCAAGGGTATAATCAAATGAACATGCATAATCCTCAAATGGACTTGGTTCTACAAAAATTGACCGAACATGAGAGAACTATGAAACAAATGCAAGAGTCCACCGATAGGAAGTTCGTGCAAATGTTGCAAGCCCTTAGACCCCAAGGAGCCTTACCTTCTAATATCGAGATTAACCCTCATGCTAATGTGAGTGCTATCACTACTCGAAGTGGAGCCACTTTAGTGGGACCTTCCATCTCTTCGCCCATAAAGGAGAGACAAGGCCCGAAGGTCATAATGAGTAATCCTACTCCCCCGCTGGTGATTCCTCCCACTACCACTCCTAGTACTAGTTCCCCATTGCCTAATGAGCCTAACCCTAAGGTTGTTCAAGAAGCGAGTCCTTCTCCTTCTCTACCTTCAACGTCTAAACCCAATATCCCTTATCCCTCTAGGTTAGACAAGGCTAAAGTGCTCACCAAAGATGACGTTCATGTTTCCAACTTTTTGAAAATGATTTCCCAAGTGAATGTTAACATTAGCCTTATTGAAGCACTTGCTCAAATGCCTAAATTTGTGAAGATGTTCAAAGATTTGCTTAATAAGAAAGAAAAAATGGTTGAGCTCGCTAACACTCGTTTAAATGAGAATTGTTCCGTGATTCTTCTCAAAGAGCTTCTCGAAAAGCTAGGAGATCACGGACGATTCGTGTTACCTTGCTCGTTTCCTCAAATTGATGATTGTATGGCTTTAGCGGATCTCGGCGCTAGCATCAATCTTATGCCACTCTCGGTATGGAAACGATTATCATTACTCGACCTTGTACCGACTCGCATGACTCTCGAGTTAGCTAATAGAACTCTCGCATACCCCTTTGGTATTGCCGAAGACGTTTTTGTTCGAGTTGGCACATTCACTTTTCCCGTGGACTTTGTTGTAGTCGACTATGAGATGGATCCTCGTATTCCGTTAATACTTGGTAGACCGTTCTTAAGAATCGGAAAAGCATTAGTTGATGTAGCCGAAGGGGAATTAATTCTTAGGTTTGGGAATGATCAACAAGTGTTTAAAATGGGGAAAATGGTAAATAAATCAAACGGAAAAGAATCGGTCAATATGATTGATGTGCTTAATTTTGATAATGAAGTAAGTTTTATTAATCCTTTTAAAACTAAAAAGTTTAACCTTAATGATTTTGTGGTACATTCAAATCCACTTTTTGAAACTTCAAATGATAATCCAGTTTTTGAAGAAAATGAGGAAGCTAATTTTTGTAATGTCTCTTCTTTAAGTGATCTCATTTCTTTGGGTTTTGACGAGACATCTAGTGAGCCTAATGATCCTATTATCTCTATAAGTGATCCTCCCATTCTTGAGTCTCTCTTTGACTCTTATATCCCTATATTGGGGGTTACGACTTTTGAAAAGGATCCTCCACCTTTAGAGATAGCCCCTATTTTAGAGGATATTCCATTTGAGGAGGATTTAGATATCTTTCTAAATTCCTATTTCCATCACGAGGAAGAGTTTTCCTATGACTCCGATGATACTTATGTTTTCACATCAAGTTTGGAAGAAGACGACTTTCCCACTTTGGATTATGATGATATTTTAAGCTTAAATTTCAACACCTCTTGCTATTTTCCCGTTAAGGAATCGGTGTTTGATCCCGGAATAGAGACTTTAGTGCTTTCATTGCAATATCACCATAACACCTTTCCTCGTAAGAAACTTTTGACTAAGGGTACCCCACTTTTCTTTGCCTTGTGTGATTTTACCACCTCGGGGTTTATTTATTTTAGTGATGGAAATTATGTGTTTGACCCGGGTGGATTTTTCTTGGGGTATTCCTTATATAACTTTGTTTCACCCTTTATCGTGGAGAGATTTTCCTCCCTTGGAAATCTCAGTTTTTCCATGATTTTTCCCATCTAAATAATGATATTCGGGAAATCGAGTCGAGCTAGAGACTCGTGATAAATCAAGCATCGTATAACTAGGTTAGATTTTTACCTTTTCCATCCTTTACACCCTTTTTCACCTTCACCCATTTCCACCAATAAGTGTAGGGGGAGCCGAGTAGGTTGTTTGTGTTGTGATGTTGTGTAGGGATGTGTGCTTTCATGATCCACTTTTGGTGTTTTTGACGCGACCCGTGAGCCCGTGTTCCCGTATACTCGGTTTCTTCGATAAGTTTTTGCTATTGTGATTCAATTTTGTATATAAATAAGACAATAATGTAATCACTTTAGTTGTCTCTTCCTTAGCAAGATTTAAACAACGTACTCAATGTCCTAAGTGTAGGGGAGTTTATTCTCCCACATACTTAAACATTGAGGGCAATGTTTATATTAAGTGTAGGGGGACTTCTATCGAATTTTAGTGGGCTTTTCCATGAATTTGACCTCATTTAACTGGAAAATTAAAAAATTTCAACATTTTTCAAATTTTTAATCTATTTTGGCCTAGTAGTATTTCCATTTATTTTCTTTTATTTTCTTTCCTTTTGTCATCGCATCGTATTTATATATTCCATTTCAAGAATAAAGTAAAAAAAATGAATAAAATGGTTTTAACAAGTTTAGATATTTTTGAAATATTAGGCCCGTCGTGAATATTTTGACTCAACCCGAGTTTACTTAACCAAGTTTACTCTAGGTAGTATCCTTAACCATATGGACCTTAATTGGTTTATTAGGCTAAGCATCCACGAGTCTCATTCCTTGAGATTTTAAATTATGGAGAACGAGAGATGATAGAGTTGATAATAAGTTTAAGGGTTAATTCTTGCTTATATGAGTTTTTGTGGCTCTTTCTTCCCGCTTGTATATTTAATTGCTTAATAAATGAGGATTTTTGCGGTGTAGATTCGATATCTTAGCTCTTAGCCAAATCTTTTATCTCCTTGTAATTAAAGCATGAACACATTGAGGGTGCCAGCGTTGTGGATTTCCGACTAAGGTGGCTCATAACCACTAAGTAGGAGGTATTCAGACCATGGGACCGCGGAATTTGGCCTACTACATATATCATAAATAAGAAAGAATAAGATTAAAACATGACCTCAAGGATCCTTAGGGTGTGGGGCATGTAGCACGAACCTTGTCATTAGAGCCTTATGGTGTATGGCATGGTAAGTGTTGAATAAAAATTGATCAAAAATCAATTCCCTTGTTTATCGTTCAAGGAGCCTTAGGGTGTGGACAATAGATGAGGAGCATTTTTACATCTTAAAGAGCCTAAGGGTATATGATGTGAACTTGCTAAACTCCACATAAAGTCTACATGACTTTGGAGGAATAATTAATAAGTAGTACTATTGGCCAAATTTTGGATCCGGGAATTTATTCCCCAAACCGTGTTAAATCATCCTTGATGTGGGCTTACTTTAGTGACAACGTTTTTTGAGGACGAGGTTAGGTTTTGAGTGTCGGGTTTGCATCGTTTTGACTTCATTTTTGGACTAATAATTATCAAATAAGTCAAATGAGCCTACGGGTGAATGACAATCCTTAAAAGCTAGAGATACAACTTAGGAATTGGAGAAAGAGTATTACACAATTATCTTATATAAGTGGTTTTAACTTAAGAACTTATCGTAAACAATGATCTCGTTTTTAAGCTTGGTATGGGAAATGTGAAACTTGAGGGTGATTAATATTCATGACACCAAAGCCCTAATTTAAGTCTTATATTTCTTTACAAGTTTCTTCCATCAAATAATTTCCAAGTTAATAAATTGTTATAACTTTTGTTTCCTTTAAAGTTTTTATCTTTTCATCGTAGTAGTAATAGTATATCTTAATAAAGGCCAAGAAGGGTTAATTATGAGAAAAATGTAACTTTATGCTTTAAATTATGTATTGCATGGGGTCATTGCAATGGTCAAGTGTAGGAGATTTAATAAGTGTGTAAACACTTAACCTTTTGCCACTAAAATCAAGGAAAAACAAGACCTAATCATATGTTTAACATCGTAAAAGTTGGAATTACGCGTGGTTTTGTGTTTTTGTGTGAAATAGGTACAAAAGTTCAAAATGAAAGAAAACACGGGATTTCACGGTCAATTGTTGAAAAAAAGTCCAAGAAAGAGTCAAAGTCAAAGAACCAAAAGTGTACCAAAGATCACAAAAACCGGCAAATTCGACACGAGTTTAAAGGAAAGAACAAGGAAGCCGAAATCGAGCTCGTTTTTAGTGGATTTAATCTTATTGGAGTTAATTGGGCCTTATGGGTCCCACACAAGCTTATTGGGCCTGAAAACCAAGTTACAAGCCCAAATTAGATGACAAAGGGACGGATTGAAACATTATGGGCCAAAAGCCCATTTACTTGGAAAATAAACATGGGACGTGTGAATTTGATTTGGGCTTTACATGGCCCATTAGGTCCTGATTTAATATGGAACGGTGAAAGTGAATTTATTTCACTTCTATCTTGGTCAAACTCTCACTCACCATTTATCACACAAACTCACACACACGTTTTGTTTTTACCCACACCACAAACTCTCTTCGATACAAACAATGTAACCCCTTTCCTCTCTCCTCAACCCCAAACCAAACGCTCTCACCATTTACCCTCATCCCCCAAAACCTGTAACTTTACTGTTACAAACCCTAATTAATAAATAAATTTAGGGCTTTTTACTTTTGTGAGGCGCGTGTGATTCACGCGTATGGGATTAAATCCCCATCTAAATCGGAGCAGCAGGATGATGGATCAACCTACGTGGCCCTTTTTCCTTGTACCTGATTGGTTGATACATATCACCACCACCACTCCTCCAATAAGTAGAAGACACATCAGATTTCACGAAACACAACTAGCACAAAAATAGACAACCTGGCGATCCGTGTGACCCTTGGATGATTTTTGACCGTAGATCAAGAAAAAGAGAGAAAAGAAGAAAAGAGCGGCCAAGATCATTCTCCGTGTTCACCAAGCTTCATCAACAAGCCATGGGGTTGGCTATAAATACCCCCATATTCTGTAATATTTGGGTGCCAATTTTTATTTTATTTTTATTATGCAAAAATAGATTTTAGGTATTTGTAGTTTTCTTTTTAGTATTTGTAATGAATTTCAATTATTAATAAATTTTATTTTAGTTTAATTTTGTCTCAACTTTATATTTCTGTTTAGTTTTACTGAAATTTATCTTTAATCTTTCTTTTCATAATAATTAATTTTAGTTAATTTAAGCTAATTAATAGTTTAAATTAGTTAAATAAACAAATTTTGGTAGAAAAACTTCCCCACTGGAAGTTTAAACTAAAACTGGTTCGTGGTTCGAGAGTTGATGTTTTGTGGTGTTGATGATTCGGTGATGATTAGTTGATAAAGTGGTGTCGAAATCAGTTTTACAAGGGGGTTCAACGCCTTTCTTCGTCGCAAAGGTTTTCTTCATCAGTTTCTATCTCCTTTTATTTATAAGTTTTAGATTTATTAGGTTATTTGACATTATTGTTATGTGTTTAGCTTAAGTCTGATAGAAGTTTATTCGATTGATATTGAGTCTGCTGAATGTTTAGTTTTATCTGATAGTTTGCTTGTCTGTTTACTTTTCTTCTTTGTTTTAGCTTGTTTTATTGTCTGTTTGTTGATATGGTCATCTTTGCTGATTAGTTTAAGTCTCTTGTTCAGTTTTAAGTAGCTGAGGTTTGATTATATTGTTGCTGATTCTTGAGGTTAGCAGATTAACTTATATTGATTGCTGGTATAAGATCTTGCTTGCGGTTAAGTTGCTGGTTTTAGTTTGATTTGCTAGGATAAGTTTTGCTTATTGATATTAATTGCTTATTGTCAGTTTTGAATTTGCTTATTATCTAGCTTTGCTTATTATTAGCTTATTTAATATTGTGGAGTTTAGATTTGCTATTGCTTATTGCATTTGTTTTTTTTGCTTGTTCAAACTAATATATATCTGAGATTATAAGTTTGATTTTCTAGGTTAGTTTGGCTTATCAGTGCTTATTTGCTTATTTTCTGTTTTGCTTATTGGCTTAGTTTAGATTTGTTTATTTTATATTTAGTTTTTTTTTTGCTTATCTGGTTTAGTGTGATTTGCTGATCTACATTTAGCTAGCAGATCCATTTGGTCTGTCTAGTTGTTATACTGATTTTATCAGTTTCAAACATAAAAAAGAATAAAAAAAAATTAAATTAAATATCAAAATTTGTCTCCAACGAGACTCGACCCCGTGACCTGCCGTTCACTGCCCAACGCGTTTACCATCTATTCTAGCCCTTCTTTTTGGTTAAGGTTACGGTTTGTTTCATTAATATATTCACCTCATTCAATAGCTGCTTTTTTATTTAATAATTTTATTTACAAGTTTGTGTTTAATTAATTTTAATTAATAGTTTTTATAAATTTACTTTTATAAAGTTAAAAAAAAAAAAAAAAAAAAAAAAAAAAAATATATAATTTACTTGTTTAATTTTAGTTAATTTTAATTAATAGTTTTTAATTAGTTTATTTGTTTAAATAGATTTATTCTAAATAGTTTAAAATTAGTTTACAATTTTTAAAATAGATTTGTTTTAATTAGTTTAATTAGTTTTAAGGATTTTAATAGTATAAAAGTATTTACTTTTTTTATTAAATAAAATTAATTATAGTTTTTTAGTTTTAAATACCAAACAAAGTACGTTTTACCAAGAACAATTAATCTTACGTTAAAATTGGAAATCAATATGAGTGAGTCGAGGAACGAAAAATAGACATAAAAAGAATTGCAAAAATCATATATTAAGTCGATATGCTAGGGTTATACGTTATAGGTTCAACTGATGAGTCGATATGTTACGGTTATACGTTATAGGTTCAACCGATGAGTCGATATGCTAGGGTTATACGTTAGAGGTTCAACCGATGAGTCAATATGTTACGGTTATACGTTATAAGTTCAACCGATGAGACGATATGCTAGGGTTATATGTTATAGGTTCAACTGATGAGTCGATATGTTCCGGTTATACGTTATAGGTTCAACCGATGAGTCGATATGCTAGGGTTATACGTTAGAGGTTCAACCGATGAGTCAATATGTTACGGTTATACGTTATAGGTTCAACCGATGAGTCTATATGTTACGGTTATACGTTATAGGTTCAACCGATGAGTCGATATGCTTGGGTTATACGTTATAGGTTCAACCGATGAGTCGATAAGCTAGGGTTATACGTTATAGGTTCAACCGATGTGTCTATATGTTACAGTTATATGTTAGAGGTTCAACTAATGAGTCTATATGTTACGGTTATACGTTAGAGGTTCAACCGATGAGTCGATAGTGCCACGTAGGCCGGTTGGAGAGCAACTCTTCAGTAGAATTATGTCACCAAAAGGATCCATAAACTAAATTTAGAACTATAGGGTTATACGTTATAGGTTCAACTGATGAGTCGATATGTTACGGTTATACGTTATAAGTTCAACCGATGAGTCGATATGTTAGGGTTATACGTTAGAGGTTCAACCGATGAGTCAATATGTTACGGTTATACGTTATAGGCTCAACTGATGAGTCGATATGCTAGGGTTATACGTTATAGGTTCAACCGATGAGTCGATATGCTAGGGTTATACGTTATAGGTTCAACCGATGAGTCGATATGCTAGGGTTATACATTATAGGTTCAACTGATGAGTCGATATGTTACGGTTATACGTTATAGGTTCAACCGATGAGTAGATATGCTAGGGTTATACGTTATAGGTTCAACCGATGAGTCGATATGCTAGGGTTATACGTTATAGGTTCGACTGATGAGTCGATATGTTACGGTTATACGTTATAGGTTCAACCGATGAGTTTATATGCTAGGGTTATACGTTAGAGGTTCAACCGATGAGTCAATATGTTACGGTTATACGTTATAGGTTCAACCGATGAGTCGATATGCTAGGTTTATACGTTATAGGTTCAACCGATGAGTCAATATGTTACGGTTATACGTTATAGGTTCAACCGATGAGTCGATATGCTAGGGTTATACGTTATAGGTTCAACTGATGAGTCGATATGTTACGGTTATACGTTATAGGTTCAACCGATGAGTCGATATGCTAGGGTTATACGTTATAGGTTCAACTGATGAGTCGATATGTTACGGTTATACGTTATAGGTTCAACCGATGAGTCGATATGCTAGGGTTATATGTTAGAGGTTCAACCGATGAGTCGATATGTTACGGTTATACGTTATAGGTTCAACCGATGAGTCGATATGCTAGGGTTATACGTTATAGGTCCAACTGATGAGTCAATATGTTACGGTTATACGTTATAGGTTCAACCGATGAGTCGATATGCTAGGGTTATACGTTAGAGGTTCAACCGATGAGTCAGTATGTTACGGTTATACGTTATAGGTTCAACCGATGAGTCGATATTTTAGGGTTATACGTTATAGGTTCAACTGATTAGTCGATATGTTACGGTTATACGTTATAGGTTCAACCGATGAGTCGATATGCTTGGGTTATACGTTATAGGTTCAACTGATGACTCGAAAATATTGGCGGGAAAATGTTGGCGGAAAAACCTTGGGGGGGAAATGTTGGCGGGAAAATATTGGCGGGAAAGCTAGGGTCGACTAAGTCGTCCCTAAATGTGTCGACCCTAAATTTTTATCTTTATTTATGGTAGCTCTTATCCTCACAAACTCTTATCCTCTCATACCAAGCTCACCACCACCACCACCACCTGATTTTGCATAAGATGGATCCGCTTGAAGCTTATAAGTGTACATGTAGAAAG
Source organism: Glebionis coronaria (assembly GCA_025667525.1). Classification (NCBI taxonomy): domain Eukaryota; kingdom Viridiplantae; phylum Streptophyta; class Magnoliopsida; order Asterales; family Asteraceae; genus Glebionis; species Glebionis coronaria. Next base: position 452,988,713 of record CM046875.1, on the reverse strand, counting down.
GGATATATTGTGTTGAGACAGTCACATCAACCTCATAGCTTTGGTAAACTTTACTATGCATGTCCTCTTTCGAAGGTAAACAATCTAATGTTTTATTTACGTAATACGTGTGATTATTAAAATGACATGTCATGTTATTTATTTACTTTGTAACAGCCAAAAACAGATGATTATGGATGTAAATATTTTAAATGGAAGGATGATTTTGATCTCGAACTCCGTATAAGATCTTCCCCTGGATCTTCAACACCTCAAGGTTCACATCCAAGTTCTTCTACAGGTCCTTCTCAATCTGCACCCACTGAGTGCTCTAATTGCAAGATCAAAGATCTAAAGATAAAGATGCTAGAGGCAAGACTAGAAATGGAAAGGCATCCTGAAGACCACGCATGTCAATCGACTGCAATACTTCATGAGCTTTTAAATGAAATGAAAAATCTTAGCTTTGAGTAGTAATCTATTTGTTATTTTCATGTGTTAATTTGTATTTTATTATTATGTGTTAATCTGTATGTTTACTTTTAACTAGTTAGTGATGTGTTTTTTTTCTTATTTATGAATCTATTATCGCTGTAATATATATATTTAATTAAGCGCGTGTTTAAGTGTTAAATATATATCTAAAGTTTTTTTAAATACGTATAAGTTTTTTTTAAATAAATATAAAGTTTTTTTTAAATATGTATAAAGTTTTTTTAAAATATGTATAAAGTTTTTTTAAAATATGTATAAAGTTATTTTTAAATATGTATAAAGTTTTTTCTAAATATGTATAAAGTTTTTTTTAAATATGTATAAAGTTTTTTTAATATGTATAAAGTTATTTTTAAATATGTATAAATTTTTTTTTAAATATGTATAAAGTTTTTTTAATATGTATAAAGTTATTTTAACTATAATAAAGTTTTTTTTAAATAAAATAATTATATTTATTTTAAATAATTACAAGTGATAAAAAAGGGAAAAATAAATTTGCCTTCACCTAGGGACGACTTAGTCGTCCCTAGGTTACATGGGTCCCTCCTTAATTTTAAACTTTTTTGAAAAAAATATTTATATTAATTTTAAATAATTTTAAATACTTAAAAGAGATAAAAAAACTGGGAAAAATAAAGTTGCCTTCACCTAGGGACGACTTAGTCGTCCCTAGGTTACACGGGCCCCACCTTTGTTTTAAACTTTTTTAAAAAAAATATTTATATTAATTTTAAATAATTTTAAATAATTAAAATAGATAAAAAACTGGGAAAAATAAATTTTCTTCATCTAGGGACGACTTAGTCGTCCCTAGGTTAAGTGGGTCTCACCTTAATTTTAAACTTTTTTTTTTAAAATATTAATATTAATTTTAAATAATTAAAAGAGATAAAAAAATATATTTTCTTCACCTAGGGACGACTTAGTCGTCCCTAGGTTGCGTGTACCTCACTTTGTCCCCACAGCCTTCTTGACTTTGTTTTTCTTGTAAAACTGGTTAACCCCCCTTAATCTAGGGATGCCTAAGTCGACCCTAGAAAAAGGGCGACCCTAAACTCAAAATTGTTGTAGTGTCTATGCATGCATTTGCAGACTAAATCTGGGAGCCAAACAATCATAGAGAAAAGAATTGAAAACATTGATTATGTGAATGAAATCAGTGAGTTGTTCAACCCTTGAGTCACATGTATATCCTCTGAATAGCAAGTTTAGAAAGTGAATTCAAATCAATCAATGTTTATTCTTTGCATGAACATGTAATGGGACAAACACTATAGATTGATATGTAGTATTTTCTGTGATCAATTTTGTCACTCAGTTAATGTAGGAATACAAAAAGAATTGCAATTTGTAGTATTTGCAACATACAACTCTTTTATAATACCTCCCAACATATGTAATTGCAGAACTGTTCTCTTAATTTAGTTTTTTGTTATGAGTTTGTGACTACTCGATCATTATTTTAGAGAAGACTAGAATGAGGTATGACTAACCTTGTCTCTTGTGGTTTGATAGGAGTTATGTAGCCTGAAAAGACATCCTTAAAACATGGATGGATAACTTTATACTATTGTGAAAATTATAGCAGCAGAACGAAGAGAGTACAAAGGAGTTCCAAGCCCTTGAGTTTCAGGCAGAGATCGAGGATTATTATGAGAAGACTGCCGGTAAGATATCTTTAAATACCATCCATACATGCTCACTCTTTGTTTTTGTTTTCATGAGTCTTACTACTAGCTTATCCTTTAATGTAATGAATGCATTGCAGTCCATTAAGAGAATGAATAGCCACCCAAAATGGCTCAGTTTGTTTTTAACAATAAGAAGAGGGTAAGGGGTCTGATATTTTAATTGGCATAATATAAACTAGAATGCTTGTGTCGTGCTGCAGGACTAAGGTTGCCTCATTTTAGTGAAGATAAAAGTGGTGCTCAGTCTGATCCTACACAAAGACCCCTCTTGAACATAAAACTTGGCTCTCCGCCGACTTGGAGCTATTCTTGAACATGTATTTTCAGTTACGCATCATGTTAGATGCATAATTGTTAAACGGAGTTATGTCTAAAACTGAACCGAGATGGGTTGACTAAACTCATAGAAACATAGAACATGTGATATAATAGTTAGATTTGCTTATGTTTTATAAATATGGTCGTGAATTTCCATACACCTGGGACTTCATACACCGTATCTTTTGCCTAAGCTTTATTTCCTTCAATGACCTGTGAAATAAATTTCATAAAGAAACATGCTGATCTAAGTCAGATGTTAATCTTTTTTCCTGTCGTCAGGAGACCAAATATAACCGAAGGTTTAACACAATCACAATGTCCTTCCTTGATTTTTGTGGGAGAGAATTTACTATTCAGTTCTGATTCTTGGAGAGAATTCTTTGTTTAACAAAGTGTTTTTTTCTTCCTATGGAAGGCTGAAAAATATTTAACCAAACAAGGAGAAACGTCCTTTAAATCTGTCAAAGGGCATGTTTAAGATGGTGGCCTAACATCTTTTGGTGTGAATGCTACAGCGAGGTCACAACTTCATCATATCCATATGTAACATGGATGCTCGATTGGTTCTCATTGAGCAATGATGCGGAGACCGAACATGTTGGATCAAGCGGCGTTGAAAACCAAGGTATATAAGATTTTTACTATCCCATTGTGTTCTTTATAATAATTCCACGGGCCCACTATAACAAGGACAATCACAGGCTGGTTTGGAGCTTGAGTTATTAAAGGATCCACAATGTTGCAAAGACAATAAATAATATATGAATTTTATTCTTGGATTTGCTGCAATAATGAACCTACAATTTCCCAACCTAAATCTGTGGTATGTATAATTTCAATTATTAATGATGAACATAAGCTTCCTTTGTCTTTTGCTTCGATTATTTGTACCAAAAGGTCACCTTACCTATATGCCCCCCCTTGATAAGGTTTAAAACATGTGCACATTGAGTCCCATTTAGGAGGTCCTTGAAAGTGGTACCAACTGAGTAATTGAAGTACATCTGGTGTTATTGAATTCAGGCCTTAAATAATTAATTAGCTAAATAAATAATGCCATGACATAGCATAGTATTTTCTTTCTCAGTGCTCAAATGATGCTAAGATTTTATTAAACGTTAATTTCAGTTTTGTTTATATTTTTGGGACCATGTATGTTGGATATTCTTTTTGTTATACGTAGTAGTAATAATGTATTTTTCATTTAACGATATATGCACCGGTTACTCCATTGCTTCAATAGTTTCTTATGGAGTGGCATATAGCGCATTTTATTGAGACCACCCCTTGCGAAGCCCCTTTGTAGGATGATTTGAGCTCTCAACTATACACATATAAATATAAATGAAGAGAAATGATTTGAAGACCATGCAACATCTTTGGCATATTTAGTATAAATACCTAGCGTTAGTGATTTCTAGGAGCTTTCTTTGGAATTTGTTGCCCAATACCTACACGCAGAACCATTTTTAGAAAGAAATCAAGGTTGGACAAAGCTGATTAGCCACACACTCTAGACTTGTTGGATTTTGATTAATTATCATATGCATTTCACTTATATTGAATTTAAAAAATATAAGCGATAACTAAACTTGGGATAACTGTTGACTTTTATGTGACAACGGTTGAGGCTAACTCTGTGACAATCGTTATTTACATTTTTAACGTGTTTATTGTGCACATGGATGTAAAATGGTGTACATTTTTTTATACATTTGCAGAGCTGATGTAGTATGAACCCGAACAAGATCAGAGGTTGGTAGCTTTGTATTCGGCTCTGTGAGCACCGTGACGACAAGATAATCGTTATTGCTGATAGTCTCTACGTACTCTCGCAATATGCCACACGCCAGAGATTATTTGTTGTGTCAAAAGGTTTATTATTTCTAACATCTCTCTACAAGAACCACTTTTTTTTGCTTTGAAATGTCTCAACAAAAATTGTTATATTTCTTGTGTAGACATACTGACAGGAAAAAGACATTGTCAGGTGCATATGCTTATGTGGGCAAATAGTACTCATTTGACTGACTATGAATAATTACCAATCCAATATATATGTTATGAATCATAGTATTCATAATACCTGATGTACTATGAATCACATTTGCGTTACTGATAATGTGTAATTAAAACAAAAAAATACTCGCATCTACTTCGAATGTGTATGCCTCATCTCCTGCGTTCATATCTGAGTCAAATGCGAGTCTATAAATACCTCTACTGATGATTTAAATACTTCTGGCCGATTATCACTCGGTAAAAAAGCTGGATCTCTACATTTAGTTCATAATGAAAGCCGCTATGTGCCACGTCGAATGAAAAGTCAGATCTTGAAAATAATCTATCCTTCTGAACCACTGTGCCCCACCTTTAAGAACCGTACAAGAGTCCATCATAGAAAGTGTAGAGCAAATATTTGAAACAAAGAGAGCACATTGGAATGAGGCAGTGAGAAATCGGATATCTCTTAAAGAAGATTGGAAGCTAGTTCAGGATTTTGGGATTTCTTGAAATTCACATTCATAAATGATTTCTATTATACGATATTGAAATTTTAATTCAAGTTAAAGTTAAAGTTGTAACGAGTTGGTAGAATTTTAACAGTTGTATTAATATTTGAGTCACGTTTGTGTGTTTTTGTTTTGTAGAACACCGGGTAATCCCGCGAGTGGAAGTCAAAGGGAAGAAAATTTCGAGATAGGTATGATGGATTGATTGTTAGGCGTTATTTGGTTGACTATGGTCGATTCAGTTTCAACTTAAAAATAATAATATATATTATTCAGTTTTTGTACAGGTAAAATAAAAAAGGATACTTTGTTTGGTAAATATATTTTTCTTAGGAATCATTGTAAATATTGTAGAGAATAGCAACGAGAATATTCATGATCTTGGTAATATGGCTAAAGCTACTGCATCTGAACCCCTGGATACTGACGCTATCCTTGGTGACATTCCAAATGAATTCCTTGATCTGATTCAGGAAAACTCCCGATTTTATCACACAAAACAACTAGAATTACCAATCTGAACCTCATGTGCAGTTAATCCTTTTTAACATTATTCGTTATTGACTCCTTATATTTGTTAGGTTAACTGGCGTTTCGGTTGCTGAATGAAAGAAGGAGCATTCTGATGTGCAACAGTGCCAAAAGTTTGGTGAAATGAAGTCTGCACAAGCTAATAATATTGCACCTAAAGCCACAGACGTTGTCCCTCGTCTTATGAATCATTTGATTTAACATTTAAGGGAATATTTACAAAGCAAGTAAGGTCAGTCATTAATGTTTTATTTTCTTCCTTTATTTTTTTACAAATAGGAACTGAAAAATTATTTGCTATATTCCATTGAAGAAAGATCGCAAACATTTGGTAAAGGTTTGCAGGGTCTTTGAAAGGATGGTTGCTTAAAAAAATGTGGTGCATTTCAGTTTAGTATTGCGGTCGTACTTAAAAAAAGCGTTTACAGTATTAGATTGCCATCGGTTCCCCGTTATTAGCACAAATGAAATATTTGTAACAGCTTTTATTGAGACTTGGGAGTATTTGTTGCTGATGTTGGTTTAAAGATAATGAAGCCTTTCAGGTTGGTTTTAAAGAAGCCTTTGGTGTATTTGTTGCTGATGTTGCTGCTCATTTTTAGTGAGTAACTGATCTTGCTTTAACTGCATATGAAGAGTAACGCATATAGTTACTATAATTACAAAGTCACATACATTATTGCATACTTAACACATTCAAAATATTTTCCCTGAAACTCTTGCAACATTACTGATCTTGGTATGATTTTTTGTTCTGAGAGCTGATGATGGGTTGATTGACTTTTCTGGTAGGAACTGCATCCAAGATTACATGGTGAGTAGTAGCTGTGAAGAAAAAAGATTGGTTTGCTACGAGGATGGGAGTAGTTGGCAGCAAAAAAATACAAGCGTAGGAATTTGGGGCTTAGGAATTTGCATTGGATGAAAAGGAAGTTTTGGTGATGTCTGAAACACGTATTTGGAGGTCATCACCGTCCCATATTTTGTTGGAAGTGGAAGTGGATGTACCGCAGTTGAGTAGGAAGTGATTTGTTGCTTTGCATAGTTGACTGTGATGGAGTTTAACAAGATGAGAAACAATGAAAATAATGGTACACTGCAATTGTACATGATGATGGTTAATGAGTGGTAGTATGAGTGGTACCAGTTTGTATTTTTATGATATTGATTATTAAAGGATGGGAACACTTGTTCAACACGCTAATATCACAGATAGGCTGTCAAATCAAATCGCATACCTACTGGAATTTCCGCTGCTTCCCATAACCTAAGGTATAATTGCCACGACTTTTATGGTTTTTTGTTTTTATGTGTTGTTTTTTGCTTTAAATGGACTCAAACGGGACACAAAGCTAAGTTCAACTTTAATAAACTATGGGCGACTTACAACCTGTTAATGTAGAAGTTTGTGTTTTGATTTTTTAATTGTTGCTAGAAAACTAAATTATCAGATATATGAGTGTTTTGAATATTTGATTACTCAAGTACTTAAAAGAGGTAAAATAAGTAGTATCTTTGATTACTTCGAATAAATAACTTTGAAACTCATAAGCGGTGAATCATTGCTATACCTCGATTCTTCAGGAAACGTTCGTTTTAATGCTTCAAACTAAATGTATAAAATCCAATCTGAAAGTTCATTTATAATTTCCTAAAGTCATAAGTAGGCATCTTCACATGAATTATTCATACGAGGCCTGTTGTTTACCTCTTAGAATTTTGAGGTATTTTCTTAATTATTTACTTTTATCTTATACTTGTGTGTTTCTATGCTATTATTAGAATCTTTTATATTACAAAAAGGGATCAAACTTCTTGAGTATGAGCCTATGGAGCAATTTTATTTCTAATATATTGTAATTGTGTCGATAATGAACATTATGCAATTCGTTTATAAGAGGATGCACCTATTCATTTTATGTTGAATGTATAAGTAGCATTGTTGACCTATTTACTTATGATGTGTCGAGTTAGGACATTCGGGTCAAATAATTTTTGTTTACCAATGTGAGAGTATTATAAATCATACAACCTGCTAAACAAGTTTTTCAAAGACATCTATCGTAATTAATGGTACTGTTTGGAAAGGACTTAGTTTGAGTTGCTGCATTGCTGCATTTCATATCAGCACACTTGCTGTAAATGTTTTGTTCATTGATTTTGGTTGGTGTGATCTGTCAGATCTCTATGCTAATTGACCCAAACCCTAACCTGTTGGTGTCGAGCAGATCAGCAGATGGAAGACAACATCTTTTTTGTCAAAGGAGTTTCTTTTACCCGTGTTCTAGATGTCGTACCTTTGAGGGTTCTAGAGATAAGATCAAACTACCAAATTCATTTTCAACGATTTATCTGGTAAGGTTGCTTTTAAAAAATGAACGCTTCATTTCAACGATTTATCTGGTGAGGCTTCTTTTAAAAAATGTCCGCTTCATTTCCATTTGTCATTAGCTGACTAAAATAAGTTGTTAAAGTCAGATCTCGGGTCCAACCAGGCTGGGGTCTTGGAATTTAGTTTTACTCTAAACAAGATCCATGACTCCATTATTGAAGTGAAGTACGTCTGGTTAGCAAAGAGAACATATGCAAAGTTTAGTCAGAAGAACTCGGGTTCTTAGATATACCAAACAATAAAGCCTTTCCAGAAACAACCCTTCGCCAGCATGCGAATTTATCTGAAACAAATATTAAGTCGATATTATGGGTCCTGATACACTTCCTGAAAAGCCCAACAACCAACACGCCCTGAAACCACTAACATTCGGGAAATCATAATCTGGTGTTATAAATGGAGGGGAATATGTTTTATTACAAGTTTTCAGTAGATGATGACACCTGGGGTATAATTAGTCGCGGAGATGTTGAGAGGGTCCTACTATTAATACCCCTACTATCTAAAAAAGTACAAAAAAGAACAAAAATTTGTACTTTTTGTTCCCTTGTCCCCCAGTTTCCAGTTCTGCACAGTATTTTTATCAGTTTCCGTTTCGTATTATTGTCTGTTTGTTACTTTAGACCTATTAAACTATATAATTTTCATTCCGTATTTTCAGGATCTCAGTTTTATAACATAAATAAAATTTTAAAAATAAAAATAAAAAAATAAAAAAATTCAAAAAACAGGAGGGTACCAACTGTATTTTTGAGGGGGTCTTTATAACATGAGCCATGTTAAAATTGAAGTGAAGTTAGACTCAGAAGTTAAATATGGAGATACCGATAATTTTTTGCAACACCTGTTATTATTCCCAAACACGCACCAACATGGTTCGTCTAGGAATGACATGGGTTCAAAATGGTTAGTTATTACCCCCTTAATACAATAAGGGGAATTGAAAAACACACTATTAAAAAATAATATAACCTCTGTGAGGGGAGGCATCTTTTGAGTATATATCGGCCGTTCATTTTTTCAATACCCTGTTCATTGGTATGGGTTTGCAAACAAGATGAAGATCTCACCGTGTGTTGGTTTGCTTCCCTGTTCACTGGTATGGGGTTTTTCCAAATCCCCTTTTCTGTCCGTTGATTTATTTCCTATGTTTCTATCCATTGATTGATAAGGGTTTGTGACAAAGTCTTACCCACCCCCACAGACACACAATTATTTGATTACACACTCTCTCTCTAAAGTAGATCGGTGTTCATATGCCTCTCTCTAGAAAGCGATCAAACTTTGATCAAATCACTTACCTTGAGATTAATTGTTTATGGAGATCATTGATCTAGATCTAACGACTTATGTTGCGTTGCCCCTACCTCTTCGTTGCCGCCGTATGTGTCGTGCGACGTTGTTGGTAGGTTGGTGATGCTGTTGATGGCTCCTTTTGATTTATTGGATTGTGATTAGCAGTTGATTTGCTGGAAAATTAAGGGTTTGTTGTAAGCTTTTTCATATTTTATGTAGCTTTTGATGATGTCGTCAGAGGTGAGTTTTTTTTCCTCTACATACGCATAAAAGTTTAATTATCTTATGCCACTGTTTGCGGTTTTGGTTGTTAAGGGTTTGTATGTGCGTTTGGTAGCTAGGGTTGAATAAGGTTTTGATTGTTAGGGGTTTATTTGTATGGACTCGCGGCCCGATTTTTGCTACAATTGAGTAATTCCTTATTCTGTGTTTCATACATATAAAGAAGGCGATGATGGACTTCAAAGTATTCTGTGGGGTGTTTGGTTATGTTTATTTTTATGCCTTATGGGGTTATTCAACTTTTGAAAACGTATAGCACCAAATTTGTGGAGTTACGGGCTTGGTTTATGCATTTATGAATAATTCATTGAGATCGTTATAAGATAGCGATAAACTATATTCGAAAGTAGAAAATCGTTTCGTAAGTTATAAATATGAATGTGGCCATGGAACACATGTTGGGACATAGATAGATGTAAAATACAACACTTCATCAAGTTCTCTATTTGTATTCATATTTGAGAACATGGACAGAGACGGAGCCACCTACCATCTCTACAAACTCCTCGATGCCATCGATCTCTTCGTTGCCGCCTTTGACAGTGTGCGACGTACGTGATTGGTAGGTGACGTTGGGTAAGTTAGGTGGGTGGTTTGTTTTCTCAGTTGTCTTGATTTTTTGGTGATCTTCGTAAGGTTGTTGGATTGTAATCGCCTATTGTTTCTCATAATTAAAAGGTATTCTACACATGGTTAAAAGCCCTAATTTCTTGGGTTTTTCGATTTGAGTTCTCGCTACTTTTATTGATTATTTTTGTCGCTTATTAAGCTTTAGAAAAAGTTGTATGTTCTCATGTTTGAGTTAATGATTGTGTGGTTTAAGAGAACGATTTTATGATTTCTTGGTTTCTAAAAGTTAATGAATCTTATGCCTTTGTTAGGGGTTTTGATTCTTGAGGTTTGTATGTGCCGCTTACTGTAATTGTGCCAGCTTCTCTTGGTTTTTCCAATCGGTATGATATATAAGCTTTGATTCTCTAAAATATGTTAATCAAATAGCCGTATAAATCTTTAAGTTGTTTACAGCTTGGATGTAATGACAAAAATTGTAGCCGGATACTCATATGTTTGCCCGTTTGTTGGTGGGGCACCACGAGGGTGTTATTTGCAGCCGACTTCGGTTGTGCACGCTTTCTTAATCCTTTGTTGATGCTTGGTTAACTTGGTGTATCCATTGGTGTCGTAGACAATGGTGAAAGTATATATGGAATTATTTTTATTGTGGTTGATGGATTGTCGGGACACAACCGGCCCGCATCTTGGCGGGGCAGCACGACATCGTGTTAGCAGCCATGGCGGGTCGGATGCCCTTATAGTTTCTACTTGCATTACAGTTTTATGGTTCCTATGTGGATTTGCATATACTGGTCTATGTTGTTAAACATGTGTTGCATATTTACGCTCCTAGAGGTAAGTGCCATGGCATATCTATGGATTTCATGTGCTTATGCAGCCATGGCGGTTGTATCCTTTTTTTGGTCGATTTCTAGCCTACCTAAGCCTCGGGCATGCTTTGTGACCTTGCGGTTTTCACCTCTGAGCCAGTATAACTTTCGGATTTGATTATTGGGTTATGTTAGACTGTTATTTATTTATGGCTGTCTATGGTTTTATACTTAATGGGTGATTTTTTTGGTGTGTTTGCTGAAAACCAGTTAAAAAAGAATGGAAGAAGGTTGAACAGGAATATTCGTTGACAGAAAGTCTAAGAATTGGCGATGACGATATTGGTTTACGCGTGTGTTTGCCGGTTTCCTACTGTCATTAGTTTGTCGATTATGATGGTTGTCATCGGGCTGATTTTTGGCGTGGCATCACGACGCCGTGTTTGCAGCCAAATCAGGTTGATCACTTGAATCGTCGGTGCAACGCGTTCACCTCTGAGCCAGTATAACTTTCGGATTTGATTATTGGGTTATGTTAGACTGTTATTTATTTATGTCTGTGTTTGGTTTTAGACTTAATGGGTGATTTTTTTTTGTGTTTGCTGAAAACCAGTTAAAAAAGAATGGAAGAAGGTTGACCAGGAATATTCCTTGAAGAAAGTCTAAGAATTGGCGATGACGATATTGGTTTACGCGTGTGTTTGCTGGTTTCCTACTGTCGTTAGTTTGTCGATTATGATGGTTGTCATCGGGCTGATTTTTGGCGTGGCATCACTACGCCGTGTTTGCAGCCAAATCAGGTTGATCGCTTGAATCTGTGAGGGGAGGCCACAGTTTCGGTGTGGTTGTCGATCCTTGACAGAAAGTCTAAGAATTGGCGATGACGATATTGGTTTACGCGTGTGTTTGCCGGTTTCCGACTGTCATTAGTTTGTCGATTATGATGCTTGTCATCGGGCTGATTTTTGGCGTGGCATCACGACGCCGTGTTTGCAGCCAAATCAGGTTGATCGCTTGAATCGTCGGTGCAACGCGTTCACCTCCGAGCCAGTATAACTTTCGGATTTGGTTATTGGGTTATGTTAGACTGTTACTTATTTATGTTTGTCTTTGGTTTTATACTTAATGGGTGATTTTTTTGGTGTGTTTGCTGAAAACCAGTTAAAAAAGAATGGAAGAAGGTTGACCAGGAATATTCCTTGACAGAAAGTCTAAGAATTGGCGATGACGATATTGGTTTACGCGTGTGTTTGCCGGTTTCCTGCTGTCATTAGTTTGTTGATTATGATGGTTGTCATCGGGCTGATTTTTGGCGTGGCATCACGACGCCATGTTTGCAGCCAAATCAGGTTGATCGCTTGAACAGGGAATCAAACCAACACACGGTGAGATCTTGATTTTGTTTGCAAACCCATACCAATGAACAGGGTATTAAAAAAATGAACGGCGGATATATACTCAAAAGATGCCTCCCCTCACAGAGGTTATATTATTTTTTAATAGTGTGTTTTTCAATTCCCCTTATTGTATTAAGGGGGTAATGGGTGATTTTTTTGGTGTGTTTGCTGAAAACCAGTTAAAAAAAATGGAAGAAGGTTGAGCAGGAATATTCCTTGACAGAAAGTCTAAGAATTGGCGATGACGATATTGGTTTACGCGTGTGTTTGCCGGTTTCCTACTGTCATTAGTTTGTCGATTATGATGGTTGTCATCGGGCTGATTTTTGGCGTGGCATCACGACGCCGTGTTTGCAGCCAAATCAGGTTGATCGCTTGAATCGTCGGTGCAACGCGTTCACCTCCGAGCCAGTATAACTTTCGGATTTGATTATTGGGTTATGTTAGACTGTTATTTATTTATGTCTGTCTTTGGTTTTATACTTAATGGGTGATTTTTTTTTTGTGTTTGCTGAAAACCAGTTAAAAAAGAATGGAATAAGGTTGAGCAGGATTATTCCTTGACAGAAAGTCTAAGAATTGGCGATGACGATGTTGGTTTACGCGTGCGTTTGCCGGTTTCCTACTGTCATTAGTTTGTCGATTATGATGGTTGTCATCGGGCTGATTTTTGGCGTGGCATCACGACGCCGTGTTTGCAGCTAAATCAGGTTGATCGCTTGAATCGTCGGTGCAACGCGTTCACCTCCGAGCCAGTATAACTTTCGGATTTGGTTATTGGGTTATGTTAGAGTGATATTTATTTATGTCTGTGTTTGGTTTTATACTTAATGGGTGATTGTATTGATGCTTGCAAAGTGGATACTATGCTCAACATTAGACAATTGTATTACAGAATTTAGGGTCATTACAAAATATTAGTTATTAAGTAACGTGTAAAAAGCCATTTCTGCGCTCTTAACGTGCTTTCACTATATTTCGCTTATTAGCTTCTATAAGCTTTTTTTATGTAAACACATTTTTGTATTCACCCGCGGCGAAGCGCGGGCATTGATCCTAGTTGAGTTAAAGGATCAGAACATGGGTGCTAGAACTTACATTGGCGGTGTATATGGCTTCAAGGGAACCACTTAATGCAATATTATAGGATCTGTTCAAGATACTTCGATCCAACTCAAAGGTAGGTCAACAACATGTGTCTGTATCTTCTTATTCATCAACAATAGAATACAGCAATTGCAAACATTATATTTCCTTGAGAACCATAACACTACATGAGGGATTCGGTATATTGTTGAGGACGGAAGAGGTTAAGAACCATCTTCATTGCGAGAAATGCGGACTGGCGTAGTGGTGAGATTGATAAACTCGTGAAAGTGTTTCACGATCCTCTAACTTGTCTGTTATGATGACAAATATGATCAGTTGATAAGTAATGTTCATTATCTTAGACTAAAGAGATTGAAAAAATAAAATGTTTTACTCTATCAATGTGAAAAGGTATTTACTTGAATTTTGTGTAATTTCTTATTAACTTATTACATTAAATTTTAAAGAGGTCTAAGATGTTAGACAATTTCATTCCACATAAGCATAAACCTCAATTCTCGACATATTTTGATTATGAGTTTGCCAAACATGTTAAAAACTTATCATTAATATTCTATTAAAATAAATTTATGATTTTTTTTTAACTATAATCATATTTATTAAAATAAATATATGATAGTTTAATTTAATTATATAAAACTACAAACATATATTCAAAGGGGCTAATTACGCTTCTTAACCTACTTCTTACCGGTAAAGGTATTTTTAAGTTGTTTTCCGTAAGACATGAAAATATACATCTTATTGCAGTAAACTAGAAAATCAAGTATGCACTTCACGGTTAACAAACAATTTCTGATGTTGTATTCAAGGGGTATTACAACGTGTGCCAGTGGTAAACAAACAACATCATCGTGTAGGTTGAAAACACAATATATAGAAGTAGCCAATTGTTTCGGATCCATTGTTCATATAGATGTTAAGAATGACAAATGAAAAAAATCCTTGGATAACACTTTTGTGGCCAATTGTGACGCAATATGCACCTACTTCTACTTAGACTAGGAAGAATACCACGTTATTGACCCTGTCAGATGTCATTTACTGTATGACATCTATACTATCTAATATATGAGAGTTTTATACAAGTCCTCTAAACCTAACACTATTAAATTCTGCTTATGTGTCAATCTTATATTAAATTCTATGTTTGAAAAGTACTGCTACAAGCTAAAAAACCATCTCTTTTAAACTTTGACCAAAAAAAATAAAAACCGGAAATCATAAATGATAAAAACGTTCCTCAAAATGTATCATTTATAATAACTACCAAAAGTTAAAAAGGTTTCCTAATTTATCCTAATTCATTCGAAAAATATTCAACACAAATCAATATTATCTCTTAAACAAGATTTATATTTGACTTAATTCCAGCTAATTTTTTAATTGGTTTGATCAGATATACCATACCCTTAATTAGCTCTTTTTGACGAATTCATATTTTACCTAAATTCATTCTTATAAGTTGCAACAGCTAACATTAGCGTTTATTATGTGTGGGAATACCTATTATGAGTATTTGGATTTGGTGCAACTTAAATGGCTTAAGATGATTTTTGTCCTTTTCTTGATTATAATATATATATGTTATCTGCTAAAGAAAGTGTAACGTTTCATAGTATAAAGAATTGTGCATATATAGCTGGTCGAAATGCTAAATCGACATTCGGAGCTAATCACCATAAATTCAGTTGTTTCCCTTAATAGAATTACCTCTCATTTCTTACTGTCTTTCATAATGTTGTTATTTTTAGAGTAGGTAGAGCATAATTATATAAAGTCACAAAAAAGTACAAACATAGAGCTTTATTTTTGATCGTGCAAAAATGGAGTTTGTAGGCCTTGGCATCCCATATCGGTAGTATTATTTTCACAGTATCATACTAATAACTTTATATCTTTATTTTAATAAATGTAAAAAAAAATCCCGGTTTGAATATAAGACGAGACACCTTCCAACTGAAATTTGGAAATTTGGAACTGTTTATAGAGCTGACTTGTAACGCTTTTGTATTTGAGAGTTCTTATTATTAAAACCCCCTGATGGGACTAAGTTGGAGTAAGTGGCTTAAATCTTTTAATTACAAATATTAATACTTCTATCATTTACATATATCATCATTTAGTTTTCTTATATAAAATTTAGTTCTTTGAATATTTGGTAGGCTACACCGTTCTTACATACAAAAAAGAACAGAAATGAATGTCCATTTATAACTTTTTTCTTTTAATTACTACGTATAAGATACGGTTTCTAAAGAGAGGCATACTTATGATAAGTATGCAATAAAGATCAAAGCCAAGAGAAGAAGAAAATGAAATCCATCAGAGGTCGAGAGTTTGCAGATATGTGGACGGAATGATACATATTTGCAGGCTTGGAGCATACTTGATTTTGGGGTCTTCCAAGATGTTTCATTAGTACCAAATTTATATTTACAGTTGCTTATACCATTGTGATTTTTTGCAGGGCCGTCTCATGGGTTTAAGAGGCCCTGTGCCGTATTGTGTTGGAGGCCCTATTACACTATCGAGTCATAGTAATGCGTGTACATTTTTTTAGAATAGAGCTTGTTTTTTTCTACCATAATTCAATAAATTTTACAAAACTTACAAAAGTTTTCTAAAGTCTTAAATGATTGACTCTCCTTTATCATATGACAGTGAGATTTTTTTTTTGAAATGCATGTGATTAATTATCTTTAAACATAGTTATAGCAAATATAATTTTGTAGTACATTACATTAAGATATTTATCAGGATAGGTTAATAAGGTTAAAATTAAAATGTTTTTATGGATAAATATTTCATATATATGTTATTATGAGTTATGACTAAGTTGTAAAGTTAAGTTAAACAAAATAGTAAAATACTATAGATTTATGGCTTAAATTGTAAATTAATTTGAGCCGTAAACTACAGGGGTTAAACTATAAACTACATGGATTAAACTTTAAACATGGACTGAAAACAAAAGTTTTATGGCTTAAACTATAGGGGTTAAAATGGAAAAAAAAATGAAATATTGTATATGTCGTCTTCTTCGCTGCTGGACAAACTTCCCACATACTCCATTAAAAACTAATCTTGAGCTCTATTTCTTCGCTTTGACACAAGTCACTAAATTACAACATTGTAACTGTATTATTCCATCATATAGCATCACTTTCGTGGGTCAAAACGTCCAAAAATGAGTTTAGACTAAAATAGCCAGATTTAAAAATTGGGGCCCTAAAAAAATGGAGGCCCTGTGCCGTTGCACCTCCCGCATATGCTAAAATCCGGCACTGACTCTTTGTAATGTGAGTGATTCTTTGTAATGTGAGGCTTCGTAACACACAAATTATTAACTATTTTCTGTGTCATCTTCTTAGTGATACCCGTAAATTTTACGGATCTTTTAGCTAGTGGCTTATACAAAGCTGTTTGACTTGCTTCTCAATGTTACCTACACATGCTTCATATTTAGTATTTTACTATTTTTACATTTCCTCTCGAAGCTTAGTAGCTAACATATACGTAGTAACTAACATATTCACTTATGTTTTGCCCAATCGTACAATGTAAAAGTTTACAACAATTTATAAGATTTTAAATTCTTTCCTAACATACATATGTGGTAAATCTTGGTCATTTTGATAAATATTGGCATTTTTTATCACTTTTCAAAAAAAGATAAAGCACTTTTTACTTTTTGCTTATTCATTATTATTGATGGGCTAAACGGGGCACACATGTAAGAAACTAAATGGGCTTAATGAGTGTCCATTTAAAATACTAATTAGACTAATCGACGAATCTTTTATATTTAATTTTTTATCCTCGACTTTCAAACAAGTACTTTTATTTTTTATTTTTACGTTTTTATATGTTTTTCCCGTTTTAGCTTACGCCCGTTTCGCCCGCCAGTTTTGCCCATGCTCGTTTAGCCCGCAGCCCGTTTAAACCCGTCGCCCATTTTACTAGGCGTCGGTGTCCGCCCGTCTACCCATTTTACCACCTCTACATACACTAAAGAAAAGGACGTTTAGAGTTAAATACTTAAAGCAGCTTAAAAGTCACTATGATAGTACTTTCGTCTCAAAATTATTATACATCTTTCTTTTTTTATTCGTCCTAATTTATTGTTTATCTCTAAAAATAAAAAATAGATTTGTTTTAGTTTACCATATTAAACTTTATACAAATTGATATTTAGAAAAATAAAAAAATGTCAAATTAATTATCAAATGGTAAAATTGTCTTTTTGTACTTTCTAAAAAATCAAAGTAATAATTAGTTCATTTTTTTAACATGTATAACTTTTTATTATGGAAAATAATTTTGGGACAGTGGTAGTAATTTTTTTTGATGTTCAATTATTCTGAGTTAAATTTTCTAAATTTGTTCCATTCTAGAGGCACAATAGTAACAATTAGAATAGTTAATTAGTACAGTGATAACCCTAAATAATAAAACTGGCTCGGTTAGGTTTTTATGTCAAAACAAATCCGGATTGCAAATTCGGTTATTTAAAAAATTAAAATTTGAACCGTCAGTTTTTCTTCGATTTTTCTGTTTTTTGTTATGTTTCGATTTTTTGTTTTTTTTTTTTCTCATACCTAAACTTTATAGTCTGAGATTCTATATTATTTCTTTTATATCTTTTCATTTAAATTAAATTGTGCAGTTAATATTTAAGTAAAGGAAATCACATTAATTTTTTCTTTACGAAAAATAGAACTTTAAACACCAATATTTTGCTAAAAAGAAATGTAAACAATAATTTGACGTCATACCCGTCCATCGGACCAGTTTTGCCAATATATATATATATATATATATATATATATATATATATATATATATATATATATATATATATATATATATATATATATATATATATATATATATATATATATATATATATATATATATATATATATATATAGTGTAAGGTTATTTTCAGAACCAAATAAATGTACAGAACTGCGAGAACCACCTTTATACACTTAACAATGCATATGTATTTTCATTATTATGTTTAAATTAACATTTAATAATTGTTTTGTTGGTTATATATCCGAGTATGATGAGCGAAATGAATAGTGCACATGTGTTTTTATATTATGCAACGAAAAGATAGTTATTATACATGCAAAACACATACATGTGCATGGTCTTCGGAAACATGATTCTAGTGACCTACGACAATGGAAATTAATGTATTTTTACCTAATGAACTAACCCGATAAATATACATGTGCATTTTAAGAGTAAAAAGATGGTTCTCGCAGTTCTGTACATTTATTTGGTTCTGAAAATAACCTCACCCTATATATATATATATATATATATATATTGTAACTTTTTTTTCAAAACCATTTTTAATGAAAGAACCATCAAAATCATCTTTATTACTATATTTATTGCATAATGTACACTATATGAATACAGGATGGTATTTTTGTAATTAACAAAAAGATAGTTTGACTGGAAATTATTAAATAAGGGTAAATTTGGTATATAACATTTATAATAATAAAAAAATCGTCCATCATTTTTTAAATCTTATCTCTTTCAAAACCCTAACTACACCATACCATTTAACAATCATCATTACCATCCTGTTCTATCTCTAAATTTTAAGCTACCAAAATCATCATCTTCTCCTTATTCATTCATGGTAATCATAAATATTATCTTGTCTTTCACACAATAAATTTTATCTATTTTTAGATCTGGCCGCCGCCCATTTCTTCATCACATATCCTTAATAGGGATTATATTGCTCGATTTATATGATTTGAAAAGCGTTTATGATCATTAATGAAAAGCGAAGAGTTACAAGGTAATATTGTCGGGTTCAAGGGTTCATACCCACCCTAGTTAGGATACCCACCCACCATATACCAATCATTATAGTTTTCTTAATTAATGACATTAAGGCTCATTTAATGTTTCTTTTTAAAATATAAATATGATTTAACTTTGACTTTCATATTTATACTTTTTTTACTCTCACAACAAGTTTCACATTAATAATTTTGCTTTTCTTTGATCTTTTTTATTCTAAATTTACGTAACTTTTATCCTTTTATTTTATTTTTATGTTTATTTTTCTTAATTTGCACAACAAATGAAATAAAAGTAGTAGTTTGTATACATTAAGCAAACATAAAAATTAACAATGCTCGATATTTATTAATAGGATTGATTCTCGATTTTTTCTAATTTTTTAAGCTGTAATTACAAATATGTTAACCAATAGGATTAATAATATATCATTTTACTTTTAAAATTAATTTCATATATACCCAAGTGCAACTATTTAATACATAAATTGATATTAAAAATATGTGTTATATGAAATTACCCCTAACATATTCTAATTTCATTTTTTTTAGATCGACGAATATTATTAAAAAAACTAGCGACAAAGTCAAAACGTTTTTTCATTTTTGTCCAATGTTTTAAAATCCAAGTTTTAAATCGACCCGATCGAGATAAAGATGGTAAAGTGGGAGAGATAAACTTTTTTGTTTTGTAATGCTCACGTGACTCTCATTCCAAACTTTTGTAAGTTTTTTTTATATTCATTATTCTCGTACCAGCACCAGTCTTTATTTTCGACGGTTATTATAAAAAACAATTATTGTTTATGTTTTAAAATAATACTGATAAAATACCGAGTAATGTGTTTTTGTGCGATTTTGATAAATAAAACAATGCTTTAAAAGCTGGTTTCTAAATCGAAAATACATAAAATTTATATGTACTTTTATAAAAAATTACGAAAAAATAGAAACTCGGTCGGGTCTCGAGAACCGGGTTGACCCGGGTCAGCCCAAACCCGACGAGTCTAGCCGGGTTTAAAAAATGTGAAACCCGGGTCAATATAACCAGTTTTCAGCCGGAACCAGGTCAATCGTTTGACCCGGCCGAATCGACCCGAGTCTAAAAACATTGAAATAAACTAGGCAAAATAAATATTATTACTTTTAATTATTATGTACAACACTTTTTTTGAACTCAATATAAATATAATATTAAAATATAATAAAATAAAATAATATTTTTTATATGTTGTGCCGCAATAAATCACTCTTTATAAACGCTAAAACTTCGTCTTAGCTGCTAAATCACGCCACGCTTCACAGTATTTATAACCATGTCTTATATATCATTATTTGATAATTGGAAAAATATGTGAACGCTTTTATTCGATTTTGGCAAAAAAGTATGCTACGTACAGACTTGCGCATAAGTTAGAGAGAGCATAGATGAAATAAAAAAAGAAAAATTAGTTAGTTAATAGAAATAAAAACGCATGTATATTGATTTGTGTATGTAATTTTGTTAATGGAAAGAATGAAAAATAATAGTTAATGTAATGATTATGGCACATTTATTGGTTTTGTTGCGAAAATATATGTAGATTAAAGTTAGTTAGTTATTGTATTAATGATTGTTGATATTTATGTTTATGCAAATGATTAAATATGGTCAATGAGTGGGTATAAACCATAGGACTCAATATTGTCAAATACATGTTTTCATATGATGATGTACTCATTAATTGTATTCCTTTTTGGTTTCAAATATCACGTATTGGCTCAATACGTGTTGATTTGAGGTTTCAACATAACATCACTTTTTGATTTTCTTATTTTTAGAAGATAAAGTTGCTTTATGATTTATTTAAACTAGCAGGGTACCCGCGCGATGCAGCGACGAGTACCTTGTGACTAAATTCTTCGGCGCAATAATTTGTTTTTAAGTTATAACTTCGGAGTCGATAGTTTTTTTTCCTAGAAAGATGTTTTAAAAACGTAATTTTAATCGAGTGATATTATTACTTTTGACATCATATGTAATAAACTTAATTTCAATCGAGGAATTATCAATTATGATCTCACATCTTTGCATCATTTGTCTTCAAACAATTATTTCAATTGTTTATGAAATATCATTTTTTTGCTTTTGTGGTTAATTTTTATGTGTCACGTAATAAAAATGATAAATTGTTTAATCGGAGAATTATAAAAATTATTATAGTCCGACCTAGTTCACCCGTTTATGCCGAGTTCGCCTGGTTATCTCTGTTTCAATTCGCACGGCTTGTATTGGCTAGCCGAACTGGTGGCAACTCTAATTAAACCCGTTGACCTGGTCCGTTTTTAAAACCATATGTACCACCAACTTGTAAGTTATATGAATTTTTTTTTGTGTTTTATTAGTTGTACAATATGTATAATAAGATGTATTTTTTATTTTAGGAGTATTTTAAAAATATTATTAATTAGGATTTTTAATATATTATTTAATGTGTACTTGTAACATATGTTTTATAACATGTATTGATTAAAATTAAGTAAATGATGATAGAGTGTATAAGATGATTTATAAGGCATATTTTCAAAATTTGTATTACTTAAAAATTTAATAAAGAGAGAGTGTATTACTTAAAAATTTAATGAAGTCAATCGTAACTAACCCTTTGACTCAATCGTAACTTACCATGACCCTTTGAGCAGCATTATTACATTTTTCATATTTGATTTTACATTTGGCTTGTACATTTGGCTTGTAAACTTGTATCTCTTAATATTTTTGCATTTAATAAGAAAGAAAGTGCAATTTGTTTTATAAGGGAATAAGATAATTTTTTTCTATGGTCTTAACTTTGCTTAGTTTGGTACACAAAAAATAAATTATTATTAATTGGTATGACGAAGACTATCTTGGCATGGATTTGCTTAAGACATTGTTGGTTTCTCATTATTTAAACATACAATGATTTTGTAAATTGTTTATCAAATGTTATAATTTATAAAATGGATTTTAATTAAAAAGGTATTTCGTGGCTGAAAAACGTTTGTAAATCAGTTTCGTACTTTGATGGTTGGTATTTAATCAATGGATAAGTTTACATACAGTATATGTTTTTTTATGTAGGTGCATGTAATTTTTTGGAGTGTACATATATGTTTTTTAAGTGCACATATATGTTCTCGATAAACGTGAATCTATGTTTTTAGTGTTGTCTTTAAATTGGAGTTACCTGAGATGTGTTTTTATTTACGCAAAAATATGATTATTGAAGGCGTGCATATAATTATTTAAAGAACATATATCCACGCTTTCAAAAAGTACATGTTTTTCTAATAATACATGTATGTCTTTTAATACAAACATGTATATTTTTTTTAATAAAACATGTATGTTTTTTTTAATAAAACATGTATGTTTTTTTTAATAAAACATGTATGTTTTTTAAAAAATATTTATGTTTTTTTTAAAAAACATGTATGTTTTTTAAAAAAAAAACATGTATATTTTTTTAAAAAAAACATGTATGTTTTTTTTAAAAACATGTATGTTTTTTTTAAAGCCATGTATGTTTTCTAATAAAACATGTATGTTTTTTAATAACTTTAAATAAAATAATTGGTATGTTAAGTATTTGCCTTATATCGCTCGTTAAGTTTTGGGTTTGATATATGAAGAGAAAGACTTTTGTTTTAGTCTAGTTATCCATATGTATAGATTTTCAATTTGAAATAAAATATTCCATTGTGATCTAAAACTAAATGCGACATTCATTTTTTAAGAATGGTGCATGCATGTTTTTGTCTCGTACATAGGTTTACATGTGTGTTTTAAGGAATGTTTTAATTAATTAAAAAAAAATTCTTGTTTATTTAAGTTTGCGTATTTTTTGTATTCTCTTTTCAGATTGACGTAGATAGGAGATCATTGAAGACCTAGAATTTGACGGATATATATACATATATGTTTTTGAAGGTGTACATGTATGATAGTACAAATGTGTTTTTTTAAGGTGTGCAAATATGTTCTTGGAAGGGATACACACATGATAGAAATTGCACTTATATTTTTTTTGTTCTTTAGTAATTTGTATTTTAGTTGTATTTTAAATGATATAAAATTTTGAGTATAACATTTATGTTTTTGATTTGTTATAAATTTACATTATTTAAAAAATACGAATAACATGGATGTTTATAGAAAATTCAAAAAAAGCACATGTTAATCCATATATAAATAAATATGTTAAAATAAAAAAAACATGTAAATCCATTATTTATGTAAAAAAACATATATACACTTGTCGTTTTCTAAAACATGCAAAAAAATAAAATATTTAAATTTATTTTTGAACTTGGAAATATAAGACTTTAAAAATGTAAGAAAAAAATGAAAAAAAAGTTCTAATTTCAAAAATTAAGGTACTTTAAAAAACGGGATTTATTTAAAAAAACTCATAAATAGTATGAAAATGATTTTTACTATTCTACCCTTTTGGATAAATGAAAATTATTAATGGTTAGGAGAAGCTCATTGGTCTAAAATAGTTCTGACAGTTCTCGCATTAAAATTGTTTCTGATAATAAAGCTCCCCTATATATATATATATATATATATATATATATATATATATATATATATATATATATATATATATATATATATATATATATATATATATATATATATATATATATATATATATATATATATATATATATATATATATATATATATATATATATATATATATATATATATATATATATATATATATATATATATATATATATATATATATATATATATATATATATATATATATATATATATATATATATATATATATATATATATATATATATATATATATATATATATATATGTATATATATATATATATATATATATGTATATATATATATATATATATATATATATATATATATACTAACCTTTAGACCCAGCCGGTGAACGGACTAGCTTTAAGTATATATTATTAATGAAAATTAAAGTTATGTGTGTTTGTTTTAGAAGTTTAATATATGTATTGTTAGTTATGACATTAATATTTTAATAATATAACATAGAATGAACAAAAATAACGTAGTTTAAGATATGTTATTTATTTAAGAATATTATGAGTTAATTGAATTTGCATACGTTAACTTTATGAATAAGTTTGTTACATTAAATTTTTTATAATTTTAATAGTATTGTATAAATATTTTATGTATTTTTTAATTTTATGAGGTAATAAATCTTGTATATGTTAATGTTATGAATAACTTTTTTAAATTAATTTTTTTTAAAATTTATATTATTGTTAAGTTTTTTTTTGTTAGCAAAAACATTATAGTTAAATATTTTTTAGAAATTATTTTGTTTTGTAAGTTTTGTAGTTAAGTGTATTCTAGCAAAAGTAAGGCCAAAAATCTCATTCATGTTATTATTTTTTGTCACGTGTATAATCTAGCAACAGTATATAGCCCAGTCCAAAACTTGACAGTCCAAATATCTAAAAATATTTTCATTTTAGTAAGTCAAACTATTGTGAATCATTTGTAATTCCTATTTTCTTTTTGAAGCATTTTATGGAAACCTTTTAATGAATTACATATGTCATTTTTATAAAATTCTGTATTTAAGGCATAATTTGTAATTCCTATTTTCTTTTTAATCATTTTATGGAAACCCTCTTAATAAATTACATGTGTCATTTTTATAGAATTTTGTATTTAAGGCATTATTTCACCATCTTTCCTTATATATTTTTTATAGAATTTTATATTTAAGGCAACATTTGTAATTCCTATTTTATTTTTGAAGCATTTTATGGAAACCCTTTAATAAATTACATGAGTTATTTTTTAGAATTTTGTAGTTAAGGCATCATTTGTAATTCGTATTATTTTTAAGCATTTTATGGAAAATTTTAAAGAATTACATGTGTCATTTTTATGGAATTTTGTATTTAAGGCATTGTTTCACCATCCTTCCTTATATATTTAAAGAATTTTGTATTACGGCATTATTTGTAATTCCTATTTTCTTTTTGAAGCATTTTATAGAAACCCTTTATTGAATTACATGTGTCATTTTCGTAGAATTTTGTATTTAAGGCGTTGTTTCATCATCCTTCTTATATAAGGGTGTTTCACTATCCTTCCTATATACGGGTTTTTGATTTGATTTTGATTTGATATATATATATATATATATATATATATATATATATATATATATATATATATATATATATATATATATATATATATATAGGTTATTTTCAGAACAAAAAAAAAGTCGAGAACTGCGAGAACCAATCTAAACCATTAGATTTCTTGATCAATGGCTATAAATGGTTGATGGCATAACTGTAATAAAAACGATTATGAGATCTCATTTAACAAAAAGAAAAGGGTAAAAATGGTATTCTCAAATGTCCCAATAAAATAACCGTCGCACATCTTTTGGAAGTTTGAATAGAACATTAGTATCTTTCAATTTATTATTCAAAATAAAAACCTTGCCGTCAGTTTCTTCGAGATTGGATCCGTCAAAGGTAATTCATAATAGTAATTAATTTGTGTTTTTCAACTAAAGTGACAATCTTTCAAGTTTTTATGTCTGCTCGTGATGATCATTTAATAATTATGTTCGATCAATAATTTTTCTCACAATCATCCTTTTAGTTGTTGTGAAATCCTCAATGTAACGTAATTTGATTTTGACCAGGGCCGGATTTTAGCATATGCGGGAGGTGTAACCCACAGGGCCTCCATTTTTTTAGGGCCCCAATTTTTAAATCTGGCTATTTTAGTCTAAACTCATTTTTGGACGTTTTGACCCAAGAAAGTGATGCTATATGATGGAATAATACAGTTACAATGTTGTAATTTAGTGACTTGTGTCAAAGCGAAGAAATAGAGCTCAAGATTAGTTTTTAATGGAGTATGT
Organism: Glebionis coronaria; assembly: GCA_025667525.1. Lineage (NCBI taxonomy): Eukaryota > Viridiplantae > Streptophyta > Magnoliopsida > Asterales > Asteraceae > Glebionis > Glebionis coronaria. The sequence goes on along the minus strand of CM046875.1, from coordinate 452,962,544 downwards.
GGGAAGTTTGTCCAGCAGCGAAGAAGACGACATATACAATATTTCATTTTTTTCCATTTTAACCCCTATAGTTTAAGCCATAAAACTTTTATTTTCAGTCCATGTTTAAAGTTTAATCCATGTAGTTTATAGTTTAACCCCTGTAGTTTACGGCTCAAATTAATTTACAATTTAAGCCATAAATCTATAGTATTTTACTATTTTGTTTAACTTAACTTTACAACTTAGTCATAACTCATAATAACGTATATATGAAATATTTATCCATAAAAAACATTTTAATTTTAACCTTATTAACCTATCTTGATAAATATCTTAATGTAATGTACTACAAACTTATATTTGCTATAACTATGTTTAAAGATAATTAATTACATGCATTTCAAAAAAAAAATCTCACTGTCATATGATAAAGGAGAGTCAATCTTTTAAGACTTTAGAAAACTTTTGTAAGTTTTGTAAAATTTATTGAATTATGGTAGGAAAAAAACAAGCTCTATTCTAAAAAAATGTACACGCATTACTATGACTCGATAGTGTAATAGGGCCTCCAACACAATACGGCACAGGGCCTCTTAAACCCATGAGACGGCCCTGATTTTGACAGTAGCTAATTTATATCCAATGTTTTTATAAATCATTTTTTATTCATGTATTATGTTTTATTTATTTATAGATTCATCTTTAATTAATAGGTTGGAATTTATTTGAAAGAATGCAATTAGCTTTTGAATGACTATGATAACAGGTTACATTGATGTAACTTTGGTTGATTTTTAGATTTATACATTGTACAAATTTTCAAAGAATCATTAAAAAAAATCAAAGAAACCTTTATATATAATGAGTATTTTTTGATGTGCTTATTGTTCGAGTACTTTACACTCTGTTCTCGAGTTTAGCGAGGAAAGAAGACAGAGTATTTGGGAGGATGGAAAGTGGAGTGAAGAGGAAAGGATTAAAATTTTTATGTTTCCGAGCTAAGGATGAAGATAAAAAGTATATAAAGTTTTTGTGTTCCTGAGTTGGAAAGAAAAGTTAAAAAAATAAAGAATTTCATATAAATTAGAGAAGTCAACCACACTCTTCTTTGCTTTCTTTCCAAATCATCCCAAAGTGGGAAGAAGATTAGGAAGGAAATTCTGGTTTAATTTACTCTCATTTACTTCCTTCTACTCTCTTAAAAAATTTTCGGGAATACAACTTATTTTTATTATCATCCCAAAACTTTCTCTTTCACTCCAAAATTAAACTCGGGAACAGAGTGTAACACATGTGCAAGCGTTTGTGTGAGAGTAATCAAGTCTAGTGTTACTCAAAATACAATGTGCATAATTTCCTTTTTGTTATTTATTTTCCAGGAGACATATTTGTTGTAGAGAATACCGATGCATTGGCTAATTTTTTTATTTACTTTTGTAAATGTTGTTAAAACAGATTATTCAATTGCCAAAGATGATAACCGTGTATCATGACGACCATTATGCACACGTATTACTCATGGACACGCTAAAGACGAACTCGAAGACGTTTTTACATGTATACATATCGGTGAAGACAAGAGCACACAAAGATTATACCAGATAACTTATGTCAAATACACACGGATGCACATATGCATACTGATACATTAGAAAAGAAAAAAATGTGTGCACAACTGCACAAATGTAAATATGTTATGAATTCTTTTTCTTTTAATTCATTTTTGTACACTTTAGTTCGATCTTTGCAAACTTTTAATTATGTCTGTCTTTGTGTATTACAAAATGTTGAATAAGAACAAATGATAAGATTTTAATTTATAAAGAGGTGCACATATGCATGCAGTATGAAGAAATTGATATTAAAAAGTACACATTCCACACATAAATGAATCTTTTAAATATCAAGTCTATGAAGCAAAAACGTATGCTTATGTTACCAACAAATAAAATTAATTCTCGAAATTTCGGAGTCTGTTAAAATGTAGCAGCCAATTAAAATATGCATAAATTTGAAAATGGGATTTTACTTTAATACCTATTTGAGTTAAAAGAAATGTAAAATTATAATGAATAAAATGATTGGTCTATATTGGTTCTCGCAGTTCTCGCTTTTTATTTGGTTCTGAAAATAACCTTACCCTATGTATATATATATATATATATATATATATATATATATATATATATATATATATATATATATATATATATATATATATATATATATATATATATATATATATATATATATATATATATATATATATATATATATATATATATATATATATATATATATATATATAGAGAGAGAGAGAGAGAGAGAGAGAGAGAGAGAGAGAGAGAGAGGGAGGTTAATGTGAGAGCTTTTTTAAAGTTGTAAAAATGAGAACTAATCTAAACACCACTAAAACATTGATACATAACCATTTTACTAATACTACACCTAAAATATACATTATTTATACAACTAAACACTTTACCGACTAATAAACAAAGTATAAGTGTTTAATAAATTACTGATACACAATTAAGAATGTGATACATATACATAAAAATCACAAAAAGTTAATATCTTATACATAAATTGGTACACTTGATACACAACCACCACTAAATAACTTGATACACAATACCAAAACATGATACGTATCACACCTCGAATCAAAATGTATCACTTAGATTTCGCCAATTGTCAAAAGAAAACCCATCAAATCTTTAAAAATTATATTTTTACTTAATCATGTTTTAGAATTGTTTCAAATACAATGTCATTTGTGAGATTTTGGTTGGTTCTCATTTTTATAACTTTAAAAAGTTCTCATATGATTCAAATTCTCTCTCTCTCTCTCTCTCTCTCTCTCTATATATATATATATATATATATATATATATTAATTCTTTTATATCTGTATATAAATTTTTGTAATTATGTTATCATGTTTTTCATCATTCGAGGCTGAAAAAATATGTATGAACAATATTATTATGATAAATATAAAGAATACAGAAGAGACGAAAAATAGTCTAAAATTTAGAATTAATACAAATATGATTTAATTAATTTTTTAATATATATATGCGTATTTATAAGTTTGAGAGTGAGATTTATGTAATTACAAAACTTTGAGAAGAAGATTTATATAATTATAAAAATAAGAAGGATATTTATGTTAATGTAAATAATATTAAATAATATTTAACTTAAAAAATAAACATGTAAATCTCCTTTAAAAATATAAGCTATTTCTAAACGCAATTCTCATTTGGTTAACATATCTTATAGTAACATGTAAAAATAAATATAAAATAAGATATTAAATAAAATGTTTTTTAAAATAACGTTTAAAATAACCTTCAACTTATACTTTAAACATGTTTCAACGACCCGCTCTAATAATATGCTTCAGTTATCGACAAACATACTCTATATGAATCAAGTGAATATGTTGCAATTTGATTGTGCATCTCCCATCACTTTAAGTGCTAGTTTGCTCAAGCAAACGCATGGGTGGTTACAATTTAATTACATAAATTGGTGTGGCCAAGGAGATCAAAATGGGGATGGCAAATCGTAAATAGTTGAAAAGTCACGTGACTAGTGGTCCGGCAGGAACATCCGCATTTATCAACTTTGCCTGTTATCAACATATGCAAATAATACGTTGACATGTGTTATATCACCCCTGTGGGTTTACACATGTGATGTTAACTTATATGTATCTTGTCATGCTTATATGTACAAGACACACCGACTAAATCACTAAAACAATCCTAAACCAACTTGGATTAAGAAAAAAATATCAACTAATTAGACATAATGGATTAAGAAATAAACAACCACATATTCACATGCATGGTAATGTGTAAAAGAAGGGCCCGTAGTTGTTTATACGAGAACTCATGTTGTTTCCCCTCGACATGTCGATCATGTCACACGCTCCCCAACTTGGGCTGCTTAACTTAAGGAAATTATATCCCACACAATAACTATGCATGGACCTATATGTTGGCATAAGAATATGTGTACGTTTTAATCCTCATGAAAAATATAACATAATGAATCATTGTTTGATAGAGTTATTTTTGGAACGACATATTTATTAAAAATAAAATAGAAGAGTATTTGTACGTTGCGGTTACGGATACTATGAAACTAAATTATACAAGCGCAATGTTTTATAGTTATATTTATAAAGAATTACGATAATTTTATTTTGTAATAACTTTGATTAATAATAAACCATTTCATACAAAAATAGTATTACGTGATTTTGATGATTGATGGTTAAAGGCATTTGCAAATCTATGTAACACTCGTCGCAATATCATATAACATGTATATATAAAAATCTTCTTAATTTATATGTTTACACGTTTTCATACATTATAATGATTTTAAAATCTTGCTACTTTGATATGTATAATTTAACCGAATTAATTAACAAAATAATAAGTATTTCACTAAATTTGTACAGAATTACATACATAGACAAAAAATTGAATGGTTCAAAATCAAACACCGAAATTTGATATTAAACTTACATCAATGAACAATTTAAATAATTGTATCTAAAAAGTTAGAATTTATTGCAATAATCATTTGTAAACGTTGCATATTAATTCGTATTAATTTTGTCATTTAATGTGTATTGCTCACTAATTAATATAGAAATAAATTTATGAAAGTTTGTTGTAAAGGTTGTACCAAAACTTTGTAACGTTAAACTTTTTTTTTGAACGACGACTTTTATTGAAACTAGCAAGATGCTAGAACAAAATTACAAGGAAATTAAACAAGGGGTTTTCAACCAATCTAACCAAGAAAAAGAAAGATGACATCGTCATTTACACCAATTAAACGAACTTAGAATAATATCATCAAAAATCTCCGATCGGCGTGGAGGAGCGTCTTCAAAAATTAGCCGGTTACGAAATCGCCAGATAAACACCAAGTAACTAGGAAAACTCCCTCAAATATTACCTTTAATTTGGACGTGATACGAATAGAAGAGAACCAGGAGCTCTAGTCATTAAACGAAGACCAAACCCAAGGAGCCAAATCCCACCAACAACACACATTATTTAGTAACCTCTTCGCCAAATCACATCGGAAAAAATGTAAGAACCGTCTTCATCAGTAGCAACACACATTGGGCATATAAGGAGGCTAAAGGGATGTCTCTTTTCATCAAATTAATCCTAGTCGGAAGGCAGTCATTTCGAGCACGCCACACAAAAATGTTCACCTTTGCAGGAATAGCTTTTACCCATTCTGTACGGTTACCACGAGGAAGAACAAATTGTCGATGAAGGACCGAACTTCCTCAACCCTAAAACACCATCACCTGTTAAGTCACAAACCGAACGGTCACTATTATGTGAAAGAGAGACCGACTCCAACAAAACTATTAACTCAGACAATTGAGCCTCTTCAGCTTCTCCTCGTGGCAGTTTGCGGAAAGAAGTAACAACTGGCGCATTAAATTTCGACGCCACGGTAACATCATGGTTCAGCTCTAAAGAGAATAATCTGGGGAATTTAGCATAAAAAGGAAGTTCACCCAGCCAATGATCCAGCCAGAAGTGAGTGGAGCTACCATTTCTAATCCTTTTTTTTGCATTGATCCCAAAAATCAAAACCCTTGTTTTTTAGGTGTTGCGGCTCCCTCAAAACGACGCACCAAATAGAGGAGTATTTAGTATTATGAAGATCAATAAGTACGTACCATACAAAGAACGAATAACTTTACCCCAAAGCGAGCCATCTTCCGAGATAAATCTCCAAATCCATTTGAGCATAAGAGCACGATTAAGAGCAAAGAAACTAGAAACACCCAATCCGCCATTCTTTTTGGAAGATCAGACCTTGTTCTAGGCCACCCACGTGATTTTCTTATCCGATTGACCTATACCATTAAAAAAACCGACTCCTGATACCTTCTAGTGTTCTGAGAACACCACTAGGGACCTTAAAAAGGGATATGCGACACCCCAAGAACTGATTTCAATAGAGTAAGACGACCCCCTTTAGAGAGGGTTTCAACTTCCATTTGGATAGTCGGGCTTAGAGTTTAGATAAAGTATCATCCCAAGCCAAAAGGCGATATGATTTCTGAGCAACCATAACACCTAATTACCTAAATTGTCTGTTCGTAATCGAACAACCTATGAAAGTAGCAGCAGATGTAACATTGTAACGATTAACGCCCACCCCTAATAATTGGCTCTTATGGGCATTAACTTGAAGACCAGAAGCAAGGAAAAAACTCTTCAAAATATTAATAATACCTTGAAGATTGTCATTAGACCATTCCCTCATAAACATCGCGTCATCCGCATAAAAGATATGAGAGATTGATAAGGAACCCGGCAGCGAAATCCTTTTGAAAAGCTTCTCTTCAACAACCCTATTAAAAGATAAGTGAAACGATTCCATAACAAGTATAAAAAGATAGGGAGCTAAGGGGTCTCCTTGTTTTAACCCTTAATAACAAGAGAACTCTTTGGTGGGACTACCGTTGACTAGAATAGAGGATTTAGCCGAAATTAGCGTACCTCAAATCCAATTACACCAAGTCGGACTAAAACCAAAAGCTTCTAAAATGTCATGTATGTAATCCTAACGAACCGAACGTATGCTTTATCAAATTCAACGTTGAAGAACATTGATTGGCTTTTACTTCTTTTGCACCAATGGAGAATCTCATCCAGAATGAAAGGACCGTCCAGTATTTGTCTTCCCGATACAAAAGCAGTTTGAGTATCCGAAACCAGCTCCGAAATGACCAAGACTAGTCTGTTAGCAAGGATCGTGGTGACCACCTTATAGATACATCCAATTAAGCTAATGGGACGGAAATCGTTGACAAATTTTGCATCGATGAATTTCGAAATAAGAGCCATGAAAGACGAATTACATCCTTTTGCAAAGTAACCCTTAGTAAAAAATAATCTATAGCATCACAGAAATCATGCCCAACGAGATTCTAGTACTTTTTGAAGAACTCAAACATAAAGTCGTCGGGACCTGGCGACTTATTATTTCCATAGTCCCAGGCCGCCCTCCTGATTTCATCATGAGACACACAAACTTCCAACTCATCAAATTGACTTTGGAGAAGCCTCTTAGGAAACTATAAATTCATTTTAAACCTAGAATCAGCCGGCTGCTTGAACCTGTTAGCAAAATGAGTGAAAAAAGCATTCTTAATAAAATCACGTTTAATACACCAAAGACAATCCACAAAAACGCCACGAATAGCAAGCTGTGATCGCCTTTTGTTAATAACCCCATGAAAGAACATAGAATTTTCTTTCCCTCTACCACCCATTTGATCTTAGATTTTTGAAAAAGAAATCTTTGGATTCGAAATTTTTGATATCTTATAGTTGTCTTTTTAATTCGATGCGAGGTAACCCTAGCGTGTTATCGGTCGACCCACTCTCCAAGGCTTTATCAATTGCCCCTAAATCTGCGACAATACAGTTTTTCAACTTTAAAGCCTCCAGCTTTTTATTCTTGACCCAACCGCGAATAATGGTTTTGAGATCTTGGAGTTTTTTCTTAAACCGAATCATACTATTTCTATCTGAATGAGATAAAGAGCATCACAAAGATTTAATCATATCATCAAACCCAACTAAGTCCAACCACGAATGGTAGAACCTAAAAGGAATAGGCCTAAAATTAACTAGAACTTCCTGGAGGAGGATAGGCTGATGCTCTGAGAGATGTCGATCATGGCAATTGCCTGTGATAGAAGGAAACAAAGAAAAAATACCATCGGATATCAGAAACCGATCAAGTTTGCTCATTTTAGTAGCCGAAGGATGAGACCACGTAAATGAGTACCCCACCAAAGGAATATCTACCAAACCGGAATCAATAATAAATTTGTCAAACTGTCTCGCACTATACGCCTCTGTCTTTCATTACTGAACCACACCTCATTAAAATCTCCCATGACTATAACTTCTCTGTTCCAATGACCCATAATCATCGAAATTTAATGCCAAATAATTTTCTTTTGAGTAGCCTATTAAGGAGCATACACAACAATGAAAAGGATTTTGGAATTATTTGTTAACCATGTACCGTAGATAGCTATAAAATTACCTGAAACCGTGACATTATCTTTCCTAAAAATCGAAGCTTCCCATATGCATAAGACACCGCCCGAAGCACGTAATGAATCACTACAAGAAACCTCATAGTTTGAATTATCCCAAAGAGATCGAACCAGCATAGAAGAAATAGAATACATCTTTATTTCTTGAATCGCTAAAAAATAAAGTTTAAAAGAATTAGACAACACTTTGATCCACTCCTTTATAGTCTTGTGGCCAAGACCTTGCACATTGATAGATAATGCATTCATTTATAACCATTACCTTCACCTTGTTGTCTGATAATCTAACACCCCCAATTTATATTGCGCAGCGGAAATACACAATTGGGTGCTAGACACAAGCATCATCACACAAGGTATATTGAACGACTCAAAAGTGAGACGTTTACACATGATTATAAACAAGATTATTATAAATGGTCTAAAACATAGATTTCAACCCAAATTGTATTGACACGATACTAGAGTAAAGCGTTTTGTCCCCATGGATCTCGACCAACAACCAACAAGTTTAGTACAGTACATCAACATAAAGTAAATTGTTCAACATTAAAAGGTAGAAACGGTTTAGACCAACATTCTTCCAAAAGCTAAGCCACAACCTCCACAGCAAAGCTCCATGCTCCATCACTTCCTATTACCTGAAATACATGCATAAAACGAGTCAACAATAATGTTGAGCGAGACTATAGGTTTATCAAATCACATTTGAACACAAGAAGAAAATCAATCATAATCATTTATAGAATTGTCGTACACACAATCTATATTCAAAGCAGTAATAATAATGATATTATTAAACAAACATTGTATTTAAGCTCATGACACTGACCCCTTAACCAATAGTCACCCACGCCAAATGCCGGCATGACTAGAATAAAACCATTGCCCCTCTAGGGTATCAGTTGCTAGAATACCACAATCTTATTCACGTAAAATTATCCTTCCCAGCGGGTTACTCAACGTAATGCCCTGGTCTCAGATAGGGTGGTCAACCCAATAGTACTACCATTAGAATAAGAGGCTATTCCCGACTCACAACATTAAGTCAGAAGATAGTTAACGGCTCATGAATTTAGGGTCTTTAGCAACAAGTTACTCAATACAATGAAATCAACTTTAGGCAACATTCGGGTCTAACAATTACTCATGACTTGTGTTCATTTATTTTCAAATAGCATGTATCCCCCTCGCGGGTATTAAAATCATTAAAACGAGTAGAAAGCGAGGCTATAGACTCACCTTAGTATAAGAGATCTAGCGAAATGATCGTCGACGATAATGGATGCCTTTCAAACACGAGAACCGCTACCTATCAAATAAGGCGCGTTCGTTAATAATGACTCGAGAAATAAATCATACATAACAACACCAAACTCAAACTCATAAAGTCACGATAAACTCGAGAGAATACGATATAAATAACTTCATTATACTTTACTACACATTTACTTAACCATTTAATACTTTTTACAAAGTCCGCCGGTACATACTACATGTACTAGCTTATTTACCCCTTTTAAACTCGTCAACCGTTTATGAAACGAATCGATAAACTAACTTACTATATATAGAAAGTCCTCTTACAAGTTTATCAAATGAAATTACTTTTAAAGTACTTTACCCGACTCATTTTCAAACTACAAAATCCGGACAGATTTACGTTAATCTTTCATACAACCGTTTTAACTTATTTAAACGACTCCGTTTACAAAACCGACACTCGAGTTTTAAAGTAAACTCAACCTAATAAGTAAATACCTCATTATCAGTAGGTTACATTTTTCAAAACATCTATTTAGAGTCCCCGGGATTCGATCCAAATACCGACAACAACTACTTGTAGTGACGGTACTCGTCTCCCGGTACACGATCATTCAAAACATCATAACTTCGCGCTCGTTTCGAGCTAGAAGCTATACCTTATATCAAATCGAAGCTAAGAAAATTATCTACAACCCTAGGCTATAAGTTAATCCTTTTTCAAAACATAAAAATTCGAATTTTGCCTTTTACTTACTGTTGTAAAATGACTACTCAAAACTTGTACAAAATCAACTTTTGGATAAAAACCAACCATGGAAATGATCATTACTATGCCCTAATATCATCATACATTAATCATAACATCAAAATCATAATCAAAATAAAAATCATAAGATCAAAATGTAGTTTCTAACAAGATTTTTAGCACAAACCACCATGGATCATCAAGATAATGCCATGCATGATCATATCTCCTACCTACCAACATCAAGAAAAACAAATTGCTTGCATGTAAGAAATTCTTACACCAATGTGATCCTTGATAAAAAATAAGGGTGGGTCTAGTGTTAGTTTAGCTTGATTCAACCTAGAACTCAAGAAAAATTGAAGTTTGATTGTGTTTGGTGATAGTGGTGGGTTTCGGCAAAGAGAAGAGAGAGAGAGAGAGAGAGTGAAAGTGAAATTTTGAAATGAAAATTATGTGTGTGTGTGTGTGTGTTTGTTTTATGTTTATATATAGTGGGGTAGGGACTTGGTTGCAATTTAATGAAAGTTGTGGCTAGAAATGTAAATAGTTAGCTAAAAAGCGAGAAATAACTATTAGTCAATTTTCAAAATATTTACGGGGCTCGGGTTTCATAAAGATACTTTTAAAAATTTAAAACGTACCTCAAAAATAATAATATCGACTCTCGACTCGACTTAACACGTCATTTAAAATAAAACCTCGAAAATAATAAAAATCGAACAACCGACAATAAAACGTAAAATATTTGGTATCCATCGACATCACGCTTGCTAATACTCCTTATACTTAATAAATATTAAATATAAACCTTCCAACATCGGTTTAAAATTAAACCTCTAAAAATAAATATCGTTCAAACTCATCCAAAAATTTCAAAAATAATCGTAAAATAAGATTAAGTAATGACCTCGATTTTGGGTTGTCACATCCCCCCCTTCTTAAAAGAAAAGACGTCCGCGGCTCTTAATCCTTCCTAAACAAATGAGGATACTTGTCCTTAAAGAAATCCTCACGTTCCAACGTAAACTCCGGCCCACGTCTAGAGTTCCATCTCACCTTCACAATCGGAATTCTACTATGTTTCAACTTCTTAACTTCCCTATCCATTATCTCTACAGGTTCCTCTATAAAATGCAACTTATCATCAAGTTGAATCTCCTCCAATGGAATCACCACATCCCTTTCAGCTAAACACTTCTTCAGATTAGACACATGAAAAGTATTATGAATAGCCTTAATCTCATCAGGCAATTCTAATTTATAAGCCACCAATCCAATCCTTTGGATAATCTTAAATGGTCCAATAAATCTCGGGCTCAACTTTCCTCTCTTTCCAAAACGTATTACTCCTTTCCATGGAGATACTTTCAACATAACCATGTCTCCTACTTCAAACTCCAACGGTTTCCTTCTGTTATCAGCATAACTCTTTTGTCTACTTCTGGCAGATAACAAACGCTTCTTAATTTGCACAATCTTTTCAGTCGTCTCAAATATCATTTCAGGCCCTGTCAATTGACTTTCTCCTACCTCACTCCAACACACTGGAGATCTACACTTACGTCCATACAAAGCTTCAAATGGAGCGACTTTAATACTTGAATGATAACTATTGTTGTACGAAAATTCAACCAATGGCAAATGCTTATCCCAACCATTTCCAAAATCAATCACACATGCACGAAGCATATCTTCTAACGTTTGAATCGTTCTCTCACTTTGTCCATCAGTTTCAAGATGATATGTTGTACTTAAACATAACTCCGTTCCCATCACTTTCTGCAAAGACTTCCAAAATTCTGAAGTAAACCTGCTATCACGATCAGAAATTATCGACAAAGGCACACCATGTCGACAAACAATCTCCTTCACATACACTGTTGTTAACCTCTCCATACTATCTGTCTTCTTCATTGGCAAAAAGTGAGCAGACTTAGTCAATCTATCTACAATCACCCATATATCACTACCACTTGCAGTCCTTGGCAAACCTGTCACAAAATCCATCGTATTCTTCTCCCATTTCCACTCAGGAATCTCAGGTTGCACTAACAATCCCGACGGTTTCTTATGTTCAGCCTTCACCTTCGCACAAGTTAAACACTTATTAACATACTGTGCTATATCTGCCTTCATATTCAGCCACCAATAAATTTTCTTAAGATCTTGATACATCTTGTCCGATCCAGGATGTATTGAATGTTTTGACTTATGAGATTCATTCATCACCAAATCTCGCACCCCTAACAAATCTTCCTTAGACGAACACAACGGTAACAATATCCTATTCTTAAAATACCTCAATCCATTCGGCCTTACTTCAAACAATGGTTTCAACATTCTACCCAAATTTTCTGCCTCAACGTTCTTGATAGGTGTGAAAACACCCATCCTTTTTACCACTTAATTACAATAATAACCGAGCCAAAACGTGTATTTTATGTCTTTTATGTCGGAATTATGCGTGGTTTGTGTTTTTGTTGTGATTTAGGACGAAAAGGTGAGAAGTGGAGAAAACACGGATATTTACGGGCATTTACGGACTTTTATTGAAGAAAAAGATGAAAGACGAAGTCAAGAAGTCAAGAGTGCAAAAAGAACGGAAGTCCAAGACCAATTCTGAAGATTTATCGAAGAAAAAGTCAAAAGACGGAAGTTTATCAAAAGCCGAAGAATTCAAGTCTATTTTATTGAAGAATTTAAAGACGAGTTCAAAGAAATCCCGAAGCCAAAAGTCCCTTAAGTCCAAATTTAAAGAATATTAGAAGAAAAGGACTAAGTATGCAATTAATGAAGATTAAAAGAAGGAGGGACTTAATGACGCAATTAAGAGAAAAGGAAAGAGGGGAGGAAGCTTCCTTCCACTAATCCTCCTCCTCCCCTATAAATAAATCATTAGGACTTCATTTTATTCTTGTTAGCTAATTTTGACAAAATTAGTCTTTCCACCATTTTCATTACTTGTACCTTTTAATTTCTTGTCACTTTAATTTCATGTCTTAAATTTCGTACCGTTTAATTCCAAGTAAGTTAATTTAATTGTTGGATCTTAATTTCCCTTTTATCAAGTTTTTATTTATCTTTCTCATCCTACTTTTCTTGTTTTTGATTTGATTTTGGTTCGGATTAAGTTTTGGTTTTGCTTAATCATATTGCTTATTTGAGTAAAAAGTTCACCTTTTTACTTCTATATAAGTTTTCGTATGAAATAAGCTATGAGTTTGACAATCTTATTGGCTTATTTTGTACTTAGCTTATTTGCTTTTTAGTTTTCTTAAAAAGTTAGTCTCTTTAAAGTTTGCTTATTTTGTTTTCTCATTTTGTGTTTTTATAAAGTTTATGAATTTCGTCTTTTAAAAAAAAGCTTTCAAATTTATGCTTATTAAGTTGTTCAAGTTTTGGTTTGGTAGCTTATTGTATGTGCTTATTGAGATTTTAAGCTTACCACCAATTTCGGTTTAAGGTTGTTTTCATCGCAATATAAGGGTTTTATACATTCCGACGGGCGGCTTTTGTTCCATCGCAATAACCATTCTTGGTTCTACTTTGCGATGGCTTATGTTTTCATCCCCCTATTCCGATCGTGATTCCAATCGCACATTGCGATCGGGATTGCGACGGGGTTTAGGTTCGTATTGCGACGAAGTGCTGCCCAATTTTCAATAGGCACATTCCGATGGTTTCAATCTTTTCTATATTCCGATACTTTTCTTTTAGTTTCATTCCGACAGTTTTTGTTAATATAATATATTGCGACAGTTTTTTAAATTAAAAAAAAAAAAAAAAAAAAAAAAAAAACATTCCGATATAACCACTATTAGACATTCCGATAGAATCACTAAAAAACACATTCCGATACAAATCTCTTTCAACATTGCGACAAAACCTCCTACTTGCTTGGCTGCTTAACCAATGTTGGCGCCAAAATGAGCAGCCCCTTCCAGCAGCTAGCCTGCCTGCTTGCTTATTTGCTAGTATTGTTCCGTAATTGTCTAGTTTTATCTGAAAGTTATTCCGATTTTATTTCTGAAAGTTACGTATTTTTAGTTGAATTTTTCTTCTATTTTTAAAATTAATATTTTTTTCGTAAGTTCAAGTTTTATCTTTTATTTAGTATCCGTTTTAGGTTTTCCCTCGTTTAGCTTTAAAGTACCATTTTAGTTTTATTCTCTCCTTTTTCATTTAGTAAACTTTATTTTCGAGTCGATAGTTAATTTCGTCTTTTATTATTTATATTGTTTTGTTTTTATTAATTAATCGCTTTTAATTTATTGTTTTTGTTTTGCGCATTTACCTTTTAAGTAGAATAGATAACCAATACATTTTATTTGCCACCAAGAACAACTAATTTCACACATTTAACCGTGATCAATTCGAAGAGATTCCGAGAAAACGAACTCTTTTTCAACTAGCAAAATCTTAATTTCAAATGGCGCCGCTGCCGGCTCTTTTCGTGAGGATCGAAAGTTTTTTGTGAGAGAAGCGTTGGCTTTTGGGAACCGTTCACTTGTGAACGTTATTTTTCTTGTCAAAAATTTTCAAAAATCCAAAAACATTTGAAAAATCATAAAAAGCATTTCTTTTTCAAAGTTTTGCACCAAAAATATTCTTCTTGCTCATCTATCTTTCTTTATGGATTCTTATGTCCATTGCGTCGGTTGTGGGAGACGATTGTACGGGAACGACTCTTGTCAATGGTGTACATGTGAGCGGTGCGGAAACGATATCAAAGATACACAATCAATACCAGGATTTTGTCCTTTGTGTCCCTCACTTAATTCGTCCTTTCTGAACCCACCTACTCTTTCCCCATGCATCTATTGTGGAAGCGATTCTCCTTGGCATGTTTCGTGCCCGGTTCAATACTCGTATGATTACGGGCAAGAACCGGGGTACAATTATGACAACGATAATAGCTATCCACAAGACGCACCCAGTCTTTCTCCTCAACCGTTCTGCAACAACTGTGGGGGTCCTCACGATACCTATTCTTGTCAACCAATGAATTGTTATGAGCCAAATCCGTGCCCTCAATTTTCTTCACAAGTAAATTATTATGAACCAAATCCGGTTTATAATTCTTCTCAACCGATGAACTACTATGAGCCACAACCATGCTATAATTCAGGTTTTCAACATTTTGAGCCCCCACAGCACCCCATCGATCATCAACCTTCCTTCGAACATTTGAGCTCCCACGAACAATGGGCCACTCTTGCTAAACAAAGTCAACAACTTCAAGAAGCTTGGAACAAGATCATCGAGAAATGTCAAGAGGATCAACGACAAGAGCAAATATCGAATATCGAGACTTATACTCCTCCTCCGGTGTATCCATACTATTATGATGATTACGAGGATGATGTCTATGATCTCAACCCATCTTCTGAGATTACTACTCCTACTCTTGATAACACCAATTCGTCTAAGGATAGTGATACTTCGAGTGAGATTCGTGATTTTGGTCTTGAAGAATTCTTTGATGAGGTTTGTGATATTCCGACTTTTGCTGAAGGTAAGGATGAGGTCGCTTTTAATGATGAATTCCAATTCGAGCCTGAGATTGCGGAAATTATCGAACGAGAGCTAGCTCTTTTACCTCCGCTTCCTCCTACAAGCGAGGTCGATTTTTCCAACATCGATGCCGAACTTGATGAGTTGGAGCGTCTTATTTTTCATAATAATGACGAACCAACTCACTTGACCAATCATCCTATTCTCGAGGAGTTACCTAATCAACACTCCTCCACTGAGAATTACGTTTACCACATTCGTGCGGATTTAACTTATCAACAATCCCCACAAATGAATGATGGTTTCGTACTTGATCGTGATCTTTTCGAGCGAGTTTCTGAAATCCTCAATGATGGGAACGACAAACCTTGGTTTGACGCACCTATCTATGATGAAGAAATCGAAGAGATTAACGTTCATGAGGATGAGTGTTTTGACCCGGGGGGTGTCATTGATTATTTTATAATTGATGACATTACGGCTTTGCCGCTTGCTGCTGAGCATCCATTGTCTTTAGGGGATGACAATGTGATTCCTTTACCCACCCCACCTCCCGTGGATCATAACCTCACATACTCCTCGTATGTTGAGTGGACCTTTCCCCCATTTAAGACTTATTCCCCCGCCTCCCCTTTGTTAATGTCCACCGGGAACGAGGACAAGGTCTTTGATCCCGGTATCACATTCGAGGCTTCCCCATGGACCATTTAATTCGGGGACGAGTCAGGCTCGTGACTCGGTCAACAAAAACAAGCGCTTGTTGGGAGGCAACCCAATTATCTACCTATTTTCACAATAAGTGTAGGGGGGAGCCCCGTGGTGTTTCTTGCTTTCTTTCTTATCATTGCAGGGATTCGCGCTTGAAAGACACACTCTTGATGACTTTTGACGAACCGTGATTCCGTCTTCTACTTCTTCCCGGTTCTATCCTAAACTCTTTTCGATTCTCTATTTTATATTTTCTCAATATTAAAATAAGAATCTCTTTAGTTGTCTTTTCCTTAACAAGATTTAAACAAAGTGCACAATGTCCTAAGTGTAGGGGAGTTTACTTCCACATGCTTCAACATTGAGGACAATGTTTATATTAAGTGTAGGGGGGACTTCTATCGAAGTTAAGTGATCTTTTCCTTGTATTTGTTCTCATTTTAACCGGAAAATCAATTTTTCGACATTTTTCAAAATTTTTGATCTATTTTGGCCTATTAGTTTTTCCCTTTGTATAGTTATTTTCTTTCCTCATTAGAATAAATGTTTAATAAGTGGTTTTAATTTTCAAACGTTGTGAATCTTTTGACTCAATTCGAGTTTACTCTAGCTAGTATCCTTAACGTGTTTAAGTCAAGTTTTGCTAGGCTTTTATATAGGGAGCTATAAAACGCGAAAGTCTTAACTCTCACGGGTTAAGAACAAGAACTTTTCGCAAGTTCCTATAATTGATCCTAGAGAGTCGTTTATCAAGGGAACTTTAAAATGCGATTTCTAAACTTGAAAAAGCCTAAGAAGTTGCAAGATCCTATAGGCGACTCGAAAACCCAAAACTTTGACTTAATAGGCTAAGCATCCACGAGTCTCATTCCTTGAGATTTTAAATTGTGGAGAACGAGAGATGATAGAGTCAATTATAAGTTCGGTATTCTTTCGTGAATTTATGTGAGTTAATTATGAGCCTATTCTCCCTCCGCTTGCTTAATAAATTATCTGCTAATAAATAAGGTTGTACGATTTAAAAGGTTACTTAGCTTCTAGCCCCAGATCGTTTAAAAGTTGCTCGGTAATGACGAGAGTTCATAGCCAAGGCATAACTTATGAAGCGGGGCGCGAAGATTGGCGAGTCCAAAAAGGCCCTAACAAGGCATGAGGGCTATATTTTGTTGCTAAAGATCCAAAAGTGATGTGAAGAATCATTTATCGAAAATCAATATGAAGGATCAAGACACACGACGAAAAGCAAAAACTCCCCAAAAGTCATGGAGAAGTCTATCCGAAAAGACCCTAACAAGGTATGAGGATAAATAGATCCAAGTCCTAAAAGGAGGCGGATCGTTGTATATCAAAGTCCAAAATAAAGATTGGAGAAAAATGAAGAAGTCGTGGTCCAAAGATGAAGAATCTCTCAAAACTTCAAGTGAAGAAATTCCTATTATGAAGAGAAGACCATAATTTCAAGAACGTCTCTCGAAGACTCGAAGTATGAAGTCGCTGCCAAATATCGGCCCGAGAAAGGTCTCAAATCGCGAACCAAGTTATGCCAAGATATGAACTTTCTGATATCCCGAGAAGCAGTTTTAAAAGATTTGGTCCTTTAGCTAACTATTGATTAAATCATTCACCTTATTTTCGGACTAAATAACTACCGAAATAAGTCAAACAATGCATCCTCGTGATCATTCAAGACAAAAATAAAATATAAGAGATACACCTAGGAATAAGGGAGTCTAAGTGAGTAATTGGCCCACATGAGTTCGTGATAGTTTGCTAACTTATAATAACAATGATCTCGTTTTTAAGCTTGGTATGGGGAACGTGAAACTTGAGGATGATGATCATTCACGACATTTTAAAAACCCAAGGTATGTTTTTGATTTCTTTACTTTGTATGTTTATAATTTTCTATTTCTTTAATAAAGGCCAATGTGGATTGATTATGATGGAAAATGTAATCTTGCTTTGTAACTAATGCATTGCATGAGGACATTGCAATGGTTAAGTGTAGGGGATTTGATAGGTGTGAAAACACCCATCCTTTTTACCACTTAATTACAATAATAACCGAGCCAAAACGTGTATTTTATGTCTTTTATGTCGGAATTATGCGTGGTTTGTGTTTTTGTTGTGATTTAGGACGAAAAGGTGAGAAGTGGAGAAAACACGGATATTTACGGGCATTTACGGACTTTTATTGAAGAAAAAGATGAAAGACGAAGTCAAGAAGTCAAGAGTGCAAAAAGAACGGAAGTCCAAGACCAATTCTGAAGATTTATCGAAGAAAAAGTCAAAAGACGGAAGTTTATCAAAAGCCGAAGAATTCAAGTCTATTTTATTGAAGAATTTAAAGACGAGTTCAAAGAAATCCCGAAGCCAAAAGTCCCTTAAGTCCAAATTTAAAGAATATTAGAAGAAAAGGACTAAGTATGCAATTAATGAAGATTAAAAGAAGGAGGGACTTAATGACGCAATTAAGAGAAAAGGAAAGAGGGGAGGAAGCTTCCTTCCACTAATCCTCCTCCTCCCCTATAAATAAATCATTAGGACTTCATTTTATTCTTGTTAGCTAATTTTGACAAAATTAGTCTTTCCACCATTTTCATTACTTGTACCTTTTAATTTCTTGTCACTTTAATTTCATGTCTTAAATTTCGTACCGTTTAATTCCAAGTAAGTTAATTTAATTGTTGGATCTTAATTTCCCTTTTATCAAGTTTTTATTTATCTTTCTCATCCTACTTTTCTTGTTTTTGATTTGATTTTGGTTCGGATTAAGTTTTGGTTTTGCTTAATCATATTGCTTATTTGAGTAAAAAGTTCACCTTTTTACTTCTATATAAGTTTTCGTATGAAATAAGCTATGAGTTTGACAATCTTATTGGCTTATTTTGTACTTAGCTTATTTGCTTTTTAGTTTTCTTAAAAAGTTAGTCTCTTTAAAGTTTGCTTATTTTGTTTTCTCATTTTGTGTTTTTATAAAGTTTATGAATTTCGTCTTTTAAAAAAAAGCTTTCAAATTTATGCTTATTAAGTTGTTCAAGTTTTGGTTTGGTAGCTTATTGTATGTGCTTATTGAGATTTTAAGCTTACCACCAATTTCGGTTTAAGGTTGTTTTCATCGCAATATAAGGGTTTTATACATTCCGACGGGCGGCTTTTGTTCCATCGCAATAACCATTCTTGGTTCTACTTTGCGATGGCTTATGTTTTCATCCCCCTATTCCGATCGTGATTCCAATCGCACATTGCGATCGGGATTGCGACGGGGTTTAGGTTCGTATTGCGACGAAGTGCTGCCCAATTTTCAATAGGCACATTCCGATGGTTTCAATCTTTTCTATATTCCGATACTTTTCTTTTAGTTTCATTCCGACAGTTTTTGTTAATATAATATATTGCGACAGTTTTTTAAATTAAAAAAAAAAAAAAAAAAAAATCGAATAAAGTAGTTTTAAATTGATTTTGGATTTAACGTTTGTGATAATAGTTGCTTGGGGGCAAGCAACGTTTTAAGTATAGGGGTGTGTTAAACACGAAATTAGTCATGATTTTAGTGTTATATCCCTTCATTTTTGGTATAATAAATAGCAAAACGTGTATTTTTAGTGCATTTATCGTTTGTAGGTGTTATTTATTATTGTAGGTACGAATATTAAAGAAAAGGAGCAAAAACGAAGAAAAAGACCAAATACGAGCACGAGAAATGGAAAGAGCGCGGAAAATCGAGTTTGACGGTGCATTCATATTTTATCAAGCGCTTCTCGGGAGGCAACCCGATGATCTATGCTTTTTATTTATTTTCTGACATAAGTGTAGGGGCGTGTGCTTCTCTCCATGTGTGCTTGTTGGTCTTTGTTTTTGTGTGCAGGGTTCCCTTGGATTGAGAAGACTTTCAGAAGGTTGATGTTGCTGTTTTCCATCATCTTCTTCATTCAGTCTCCGACTACTTGTTTATATCATATGGATCATATTCTTGCCTACTTGTTTGCCCTCTTGCATCCTATGTTGATCAAATGTCTGTTTGTTTTTATTTTATTTTATTAAAAATAAAAAAACGTTTTTGACCGTGCGTGATTGACTTGTCCCGTAGGCTAGAACAAAGGGGATCCTGACTCTGCCTGAGTGTTGATCTGGCTGCTCCCTTAACTTTTAGACTAAGCTTTTAGGAATTGTGCAAATAAAAATGCTAAACGTGGAGTAGTTGGTTCTCTTTAGAGCTTATATGAGTAACCTATGGCTTTTCCTCCTAGATTATAACTAGATTAAATAAGTGTGTTTTTTTTTCAAGCCTTTGAACGTTAAAAATTGTGTTGTTATGTAAAAAAATAAATTCTTATGCAATTTTGATATAGAGTCCTAGTTCAACTTTTTATTTAAATTTGAGTGAAAGCATACTTTCTTAAATTTGAAATAATGTTGCGTGAAGAAATATGTTAAAAAAAAAAAAAAAAAAAAAGAAAAAAAAACTTAAAAGAAAAAAAAAAAAAAAGAAATTGAAACAAAAAGAAGAATAAAAAAAAAGAGAAAAAAAAATATATTTGAAAAAAAAATAAGAAAAAAAAAATATATGAATAAGAGTTTTATGTTTTTGTTGCTTCAATTATAATTGTGAGAAACTTGCTTTATCTTAAATTTAAATCCGAAGTTGAACTAGAATTCGTCAATTTTGTATAAGAGTTTAGACGGTAATTGAGAATGTAGAAGTCAAAGGTCCCGTGAGCTCCGATACTATTCTCGAGGGTGTAAAAACCTAGCCTCCTAAGCTTTGCTAAAGGACATGCTGAGAAGAAAGTCGCTACATGGAGTGATCTCTCCTTTGAATCTTCATTCTCTAATTACCGTCGTTGTTTTTCATCTAAGTGTGTTCTATTAGCTTAGCGGTGATTTCAAGATCTTTGATTTCAAAATCCCGCCGATCCCGGTACTATTCTCCGTGGGGTGTCAAAAGCCCGGGCGCTTAACCGATGAGGTTGGGACGTCCCGAGAAGAAAGCCGCTACATGGGAAAGGCCATTTTTGAATCTTAAATCTCGTTATTTTCGGTGAGTCTAATATTCCACTTAGATGATTAGGCAACCATAACAAATGTCGATTTGCACGATCAAAAATTTGAAAATGAACACACTTGCCTAGTCGTTATAATTATAGGAGTGAAAAGTTATATTTACATAGGTTATTAGTATAAGTAGTGTTAGCATTTTAACAAAACGTTTGCACAAGGAGTCTTAGCTTAGTTGGGAGTAATAAAAAGAGGATGACGATATTTATTCCCTGGAGACACCCAGTTTGCGTGTTTCCCGTTCTATGATCCTTATACCTTGAATAAAAAGTCGAGCATGGCGGGTCATTATGAATTTTTATTTTTCTTTTATATAAAAAAAAAATAAAAAATAAAAAAAAATCGAATAAAGTAGTTTTAAATTGATTTTGGATTTAACGTTTGTGATAATAGTTGCTTGGGGGCAAGCAACGTTTTAAGTATAGGGGTGTGTTAAACACGGAATTAGTCATGATTTTAGTGTTATATCCCTTCATTTTTGGTATAATAAATAGCAAAACGTGTATTTTTAGTGCATTTATCGTTTGTAGGTGTTATTTATTATTGTAGGTACGAATATTAAAGAAAATGAGCAAAAACGAAGAAAAAGACCAAATACGAGCACGAGAAATGGAAAGAGCGCGGAAAATCGAGTTTGACGGTGCATTCATATTTTATTGATCCGACCCGACACCATTTAAATGGGTCGAACCGACCCATTATTATATAACTAACAAGAACAGCCCAACAACTTTCATTTACTGCCACCAAGGCCCAATTGGCGCAGGTCCAGACGAGCAAAAAAAAATGACGAGGCCCAAAAAGAAAGAAAGGGTGGAAGACCTGCGTACAAGAGAAGAAATAAGGTGGTGGGGCAACTCATTTTTTATCATCTATTTTTTTCTGTTCTTTTCTCTTTTTTTTTTGGCGTAGATAGTAAGCTATCTAACATTCATTTTTATATCTTTTTCTAGATCTATGCTAGCTTCATTATTACATGTGTCCTTTTTTTTTTAAATTTTAATTTTAGGAAGTAGAGGTTGGAAGCACAATATATACGCAGCATCAAATTTTTTAATTTGGTATGTCTTTCATTTTCTTTTAGATTTAGATTAAGTAGGTTAGATAATTATGTTTCTTCTAGTTTTATTTTTGAATTGTAGTTGCAACATTCATGTTCTTTTAATTATTATTTATCATAGAGAGATTCAATTACTACTAGTTTAATAAGATGTGCTTGTTTTTTTTTTCTTTCCCAATCGTTGCCCATTAACACTGATTATATCATCATCATGAGTTATTAATGATTAGAATTCTAGTTTTCAATGTTTTAATTTGTATTAAATGCAGATTTGAATTACATTAACTTCTATTTTCATCCGTATGAATTGGGTATTGTTTTATTCGCAAGAATTGCCTTTGGGTTTTGTCTATTAATGATATCAATTTAATGTCTAGTGTTCATTAATTTTGCCTTTTTCATTGATGTTATTCTTTCTACTAGTCGACTATTTTCTCAATTAATTAAATCTACTTTCCATTTAGTCAAATTAATTAGTCAATAATAGGTTTAAGTAGTTAAAGGTCATTAGTTTTTGAGTATTTGAGTTAATCAGTGAAGTTACGGAGATGTGTTTTAACCTCGGCGTATCCGGTTCATATCTTTTGGCGAGAAGCTTTACGGGTCTTTTAGCTAGATTAAGTTTTAAAGTTTAAAGTTCGATTTGTTCTTATCTCGTTAGTTAGTCGATAAAATTGACAACTTTATCGGCTAATTAGTTTGATAAAAACTTTGAAAGTTATAAGCTTTTGATTTAATTTAGTTATTAGATCGGGCGTTCAATTTTTCGTCCCCGGTTCATCATTTCGGGTTAAATTCTCTATCTCTTTTATTATTTTATTTCATTAGCTTAAATATATCGTTATTATTGCATGTTTAGCTTTATATCTTGATTAGAATAGTTTTATTTATGCTTGTTTAGTTTAGCATCTTTATTGTTATTTAGCTTATTATTAGATATTTTTAGCTTTATATCCGTAGTATAATTATAGTTTTTATATCGTTTAATATGTTGTTATTAATATTAGTAGTTTAAATATAAAAATCAAAATTTCTTTTATTCGAGCATCAAGTTAACTTGAGACATTAGCGCGGATTTCCATTCACACTTCGCCGAGATTACGATAACCTTCAGGTGTACGAAAATGACTGTATCAGTTCTCTTCCTTCATACCATTAGTTTGGGCTTTCAATATCGCTTCTGTCAAATCAACACTTTCCAACATCGTCAAAGCTCTAACTCTTATAGACTTATCTCTTTCCTTTCTACTAAGTGCATCAGCTACCACATTCTATTTACCAGGATGGTAACGAATCTCGCAGTCATAATCACTCAGCAACTCAACCCATCTCCTTTGCCTCATATTCAATTCCTTTTGATCCAAAATATATTGCAAACTCTTATGATCAGTGAAAACCACACACTTGGTTCCATACAAGTAGTGTCTCCACATCTTCAAAGCAAAAATAACAGCCCCAAGTTCTAAATCATACGTAGTGTAATTCTCTTCATGCTTCCTTAATTGTCTCGACGCATACGCTATTACTTTCTCCCTTTGCATCAATACAGCTCCAACTCCTTTATGAGACGCGTCACAGTACACTACAAAAACCTCAGATCCTTCTGGCAAAGACAATATCGGCGCAGAACACAACTTATCCTTCAACATACTAAATGTAGATTCCTCTTCCAATCCGCATTCAAACACTCGATTCTTTTCCGTAAGCTTAGTCAACGGTTTAGCAATCAGCGAAAACTTCTCAATAAACCTTCTATAATACACAGCCAAACCAAGAAATTGGCGAACTTCAGTTGGCGTCTTCGACACTGACCAATCCTTAATTGCCTCAATCTTAGCAGGATCCACACGAACACCTTCACTATCAATCACGTGCCCCAAAAATTGCACTGATTTCAACCAAAATTCGCATTAGAGAATTTCGTATACAACTTCTCCTTCTTCAACAATTCCAAAATTGTTCTCAAATGCTTCTCATGTTCCTCTTCATTCTTGGAGTAAACAAGAATATCATCAATGAATACGATAACAAACTCATCCAAATACCGCTTACATACACGATTCATCAAATCCATAAATACAGCAGGCGCATTTGTTAATCCAAAAGGCATCACTTGAAATTTGAAATGTCCATATCGAGTACGGAAAGCGGTTATAGGAATATCTTCTTCCCTAACTCTCAGTTGATGATACCCAGATCTCAAATCGATCTTCGAGTATACACTTGATCCTTGCAACTGATCGAACAAATCATCAATCCTCGGCAGTGGATACCGATTCTTGACAGTCAATTTGTTAAGCTCTCTGTAATCAATACACATTCTAAAAGAACCATCTTTCTTCCTAACAAACAAAACAGGCGCACCCCACGGCGACGAACTTGGTCTAATAAATCCCTTATCCATCAATTCCTTCAATTGATCAGATAATTCTTTCATCTCAGATGGAGCTATATGATACGGTGCACGAGCAACAGGAGCAGCACCCGGCACTAAATCAATACGAAACTCAACTTCACGATGTGGCGGTAATCCTGGCAATTCCTCAGGGAAAACCTCAGGATACTCTCTAATCATAGGCACATCCTCCAATTTCCTTTCATTCACACCATCATTACTTATCTGTGCAAGAAACACATCACAACCTGCTTCTATATACCTCATCATATTTAAACAAGAAACAACTCTCAAACGAGACGTACATTCATCTCCTTTCACCGTCAATACCCTATTCCTTAGCGGTATCTGAACTAATCTTTCTTCACAAACAATTACTGCACCATTACCAACTAACCAGTCCATTCCAACAATCACGTCAAAAGATCCTAATTCTATGGGCATCAAATCAATACTAAACACATAATTACCTAAATTCAAGGAACAACCTTTCAGTATAGAACTAGTGCTTACAACCTTACCATCAGCTAACTCCACATTATAACTAGTTGTCAATCTTACTGGTTCTCTATCCAATAGCTGACTGAATCTAACATCTACGAAACTTCTATCGGATCCAGAATCAAACAACACACTAGCATAACAAGCATCAAGTAAGAACGTACCAGTCACCACGTTCGGCCCTTGAGGTTTGTCAGCATCTCCCACGACATAGGCTGGAGCAGCATTCCCAGCAGCAACAACAACAACATTGCCTCCCTGTCGTATGCCAACCCTCGGATAGCTCCCTTGCTTATGTCCACGGCCTCCACATCCAGAACAGTAAACTACTTTAACAGCATTAGCCCCAGTGGCTACACCCTTGTTTCTACAATCTGCCATCTTATGTCCGGCCTTCCCACACTTGTTGCAAGCAGGTGGACAATTTCCAACATGATACAGATTACACCGACCACACTTCGGATTCACCTTGTTACCTTGATTTCCTGTAGCAGCACGAACACCATCATTCCTTCTCAAATTATATTGTTGATTCCTATTCGGTCCTTGGTTATTGTTATTACGATAACCACATCGATTCTGCCCTTGACTTGAGTGTGCAGCTTCCCACTTTCTCTTATTTCCTTCAGCAATACTATCCTTTCGATCCTGCAGCTTTACATCCATTAAAGCATGAGCCATTTGAACAGCTTCATCAAATGACCTGGGTTTTGATATGAGTGTAAATACTCATATCATTTGTAGCTTAAAACAATGAAATTATGCATGGAATGTATCAAATATGCCTTGGATATGTTGTTTTCTTGTTTGAATATGTGTAGGTACCAAGTTCGCGAAAATCGGCAAAACCGGCACGAGTTTGAAGAAAAAGATTGAAGAAGCCAAAATCGAGCTCGACTTGAGTGGATTTAATAATTTTGCAAGTTTATGGCCACGTGGGTCCCACAATGGGGTAAATGGGCTCAAAAGCCCATTATTGATTCAAGTTAATGAAATAAGACTTTTGAAAGTCCAATAGGCCCAAAATGGATTTTAAACGGATGGTTTTCTACAAGGCTTATTTGAAGCCCAAAGGAATTAATACATTACACAAAATACGGCCCAAGCCCAAATCAATAAACAAGGAACGGTTTCAATATTATATGGGCTTTAGGGTTACATTTTGTCAAAACGTGTATTTAACATTCACACTTTTCCATACTCGGTCAAATAAATCACTCCACTCTCATTAAATAAATAAAACCGTGACTCCCTCATCCACTCACCTTTTTGTCACCAATTAAATAAATAAACGATCAACCATCCATTTACTGCTATCTCACCCTCTCACGTTTTCACACACATAAAAAATATCCAACGTTATTTCCTATGCATCTCCTTCCCCATTTCTTCCCCAAACAAACCAGTAACTTTAAGTTACTGTTACAAACCCTAAGTTACAAATAAATCAATTTTATTTGGGGCTTTTTAATTAAACTTTTAATTCACACCAAGGGGAATAAAACCCCCATGGTTTAAGGAAGAGAAGGAATGGTGAGGCTATGCTACGTGGCGATTTTCTATTGTAGATGACACCTCAATTTCTCCATTCAGCCAATCACAGGGCTTCAAAGAAGCACAACTAGCACATATGGATGCCACGTTGGCAATCCGTGTGCTAGTTGTGAGATATCCACCATCCGATCAAATGCAAACAGGAGAGAGAAGAGCAAAGATTGATCTAGTGGCTAGAAATTGAAGAAGAATATTCCAAGAAATATCCGAATATCCTCTCAGCAAGCCCTTGGGGAGGCTATAAAAACCCCCAATTATCTTATAAAATTTATCCTTTCTTTTACTTAAAATTACTCTGTAGAAATAGTTGTAGGATTTAAATATTGTATTTCTTTTTATTAAAGCTTTGTATAATTTCTTGAAAATTAATAAAAGATCAGTCTATTTAATTAAATTCGTGTCTCGTCTCTTTTTCTTTACTGTTAAAATTGATTTTATGAATTAATCTTGATTACTGTTTCACAAGGGTAAGGTTTATGATATTGGATATAAGCTAAATAATAGTTTGTATTTAATATTAAAGTAAAGTTTGGATTAAGCTTTTCCCTACTGGAAAAGTCTAAAAAGATCTGCTCGGAACATTTAATTTTGATGGAGATGGTTGGTGATCCGAAGGGTGTTAATGGTGGTATTGATTTTGGTTCTTAGGCAGCACAGCGCTGACCTACTTCCCAATGGGTTCATCAAAAGGTGCTAATCCCTTTTAATTTTATGTTTAATTTTATAAGTTTTGTTAAATCTGCTTATTAGGATAAATTTTTAGTAAGTTGTGTTTAGCTTTATCTGAGTTAGGAATTGATTGTTTAATGATATTGTTTTAAGTAGTGTGAAAGTTTATAGATTGTTTGTGAATGTATGACTGCTTTTCATTGTTCGAAGTTTAAATTTAACATGTATATCGATTTAAATGTGCTTTGTTGGTTTGGTTCGTTTTGATTTGATTACTGTTTAATGATTTGATATTAAGAGTTTTAGTTTGCTGTAAGTGCTTAGTAGCTATGCTGTTTTGATGGGAATTGATTGAAGTTAAATCTGCTAAATGATAAATTTAATATGGTTTAATCTTGATTCTTGCTGATAATGAGTTTGGAGAATGGTGTAAATCTGTGGAAGTTAAGTCTAATATGCAGGGTCTGTAATTAAAACTGGATTGAGTTGAATCTGTATAATAATATCTTTTGCTATATTTCTGCTAGACTTATTGTTTTATCTTATTATTGTTTTATCTTATATGAGTTAAATGTTTAGGTGATTTGTGTAACTTAATGGTTTCGTTTGCTTAAGTCATCTGCTATAGTTAATTGTTACTGATATTTTTGAGTTATAAACTTAGGATTTGCTGATGTTGTACTGATATGTTAACTGTTTCCTTTTCTTGATTGGTTTTTATCTCATTTAAATTCTTACTGTTAATTGTTCTTGTATAAGCTTATCAGATCAACTGATCTGTTAAGCTCATAAAGCTGTTTACTAACAGCTTATAAGCAAATAAGCTCACAAAGTCTTTCCTGAGACTTCTTTTTCAGTAATCTGTCAAAAAGAAATTTAATCCAAAAAAATGTGTCCACAGCAGGACTCGAACCTGTGACCTCCTGGTCACAGGCATAGCGTAATAGCCATCTATGCTACATGCTCTTTTGATTTTATTTCCTAATATCTAATTAATATACAGTCTTTAGTTGGCAGATTTTTAATTGTAGTTTGCTTATATTTACATACGTTTTTTAGGATATAAGTTTTGGTTTAAAAGTAAATTTTACTTTCTTAAATAAAATTAGTTTAAAAATAAAATTAAAAAAAAAATAAAAAAAAAATAAATAATAAAATATAAAAAAAATGTTTTTGTTAAATTTAGATTATTTAATTAGTTTATTTTCTATTAATTAGAATTTTTATAAAATTAGATTTTAATAAAGTAGTTTTTAAAGTAGATTTGTTTTTAAGTAACTTGTAATAAAGTAAATTGTTTTAATAAGTTTTATTAGATTTTTAAAATAGATTAAAAGTTATTTTAATTAAATAGATTTACTTTTTTTTAGATTTTTAATTAGATTAATTTTTAAATAGTGTCTTAATTTTTAAATAGTAATTGTTTAGATTTTAAAAATAGCGGGGTTTACGATTCATGCACTTTAGGCTTAATTTTAATAGCTTAAAATTGGTAGATTTTAATTGTAGTTTAAAAACCAAAAACCTATTCAAATCGATTGTCCAAATCAAAACGAAACGTCTCAAATTCATAAGATCTTCGTGTACAACGAACTTGATTCACTCACGTGTTTAATTGAATTCGTCATTGGTATTATTAGACTATTACTTTTTCCTAAAGGTAATTTTCTAATTTACCCTATAACGTAATATCAAATAAATCACTATACACATCACGACACATCAAAAATTTTGGCGCCGCTGCCGGGGATCTTGTGTACGATTCGTCTTTGTGGAGATTTGTTGATCGTTGATTTGAAGACCCTTTCCGTCCTCGGAAAAGTTTTGTTATTTTTCTATTATATAGTATGTATTGTTTTTCTCGTTTTTTGTGAATAATATATTGTATTACGTAGAACAATAATTTTACATATCTTTCAAATAAGCCTTAGTTGGGATTTCATCACCTAGCTATTGTAGTCGAATCCAAAACAAAAATAAAGGCAAAATAGATAAATACTAATAAGAAGTTTGAACTCGATTTATACAAACTATAAGGTGGGTATAAGGCGACGTGCTATAAAAGGCCGTCTAAGGAAAAAGGTTTTTAAGTGCTTTGTGCCACCTCGTTTCCCCGCTTGCTTGTGCGTATATTGAGAGGGACAACCTATTATTGGTTTGCCGACTCAAGTAGTAATAAATCTTATTTTTTGTTGTTTACTTATTGAACCTCGAGACGTTTAGGTTTTCACCTATCGTTTCAAAGTCGACCGAGGGTAATTTACTTCCATAGTAGTTATCCTTATTACTTGTTTTTTTATCGATCATTATTGATTGAGCAATACCAAATAAATACCAAAAATAATCTTCTTCTTGTCTAAATTCTTTTCTTCAATCCTCTAAATTCTCGTCTTTGTAGTGTATGCAATTACGTTCTTCTCGTCTTGTGATTGATTTTAATAGGCTTGAAAATATTCCTCGTAGAAATAGAAATCGTCAACAACGAATAGTGGAACCCGAGCTTCCACCTATTGTTGTAGAGATGGCCGATAACCGAACAATAGAGGAATTGCTCCGTGCACCCACCGAAGGGTATGGGGAAGCAATCGTTGTGCCGGCTATTTTGGCGGATCATTATGAGAATAAGACGGGTCTTTTATCGCTCATTCGTGCCGACCAATTTCGTGGCAATGAGACCGATAACCCGCACTCTCACATTCGGAATTTTCTTCGAATTACCTCGACTCTCAAGTTTAGAGATGTGCCGAATGACGCGATTAAGCTTATGCTTTTTCCGTACTCGCTCGAGGGTAATACTAAGATTTGGTATGAGAAAGAACCACCGGGTTCGATCTTAACATGGGATGATTTAGTGTCTAAGTTCATGAATTATTTCTTTCCACCATCTAAGACAACACACTTTAAGAACGAGATCACTAGATTTGAACAAAAAGTGCATGAATCGTTTGGGGTTGCATGGGAAAGATTTAAAGATTTTTTAAGACAATGTCCACACCACGGTTTCTCGGAATTGCATCAAATAAATACTCTCTATAATGGGCTTAATATGATTGAACAAGATTCTTTAAATGCCGCCGCGGGTGGTAATCTTTTAAGAAAAACTCCGAGAGACGCGTGGGGAATAATTGAGAATAAATCTAGAGCACAATATTCACGAAACACACCGGGTGTTTCCAATGTGAATTCATTTAATCCCGAGATTGCTAGATTGGACTCTAAGATTGACACGATTTTGAATGAGCTTAGGAAGAATCCTCATGGATCGATTAATATGATTGAGAATGTTTGTGTATCATGTGGTGGAGCACATCCTAATCATGCTTGTTTAACCACGGGGTTTGATCAAGCTAGTGCTTTTGCCGCGACGGGAACTTATGGCTCCAACGGTCAAGTTCCTCGTCAAAATCATGTTGCTCCACCGGGTTTTCCACCGGTTCAAAATAGGTACAACAATGGAAACAATGGGAATAAATTTAACCGTGGTAACCAAGGGAATTTCAATCAAGGAAATGGGTTTAATGCTAATAAAAACAATCAAGGTTTTCAAGGGAATAATCAAAATGATTTGTCAAGTTACATCAAGTCAAATGAGGCAAATATGAAAGCTTTGCAAAATAACATTCAAGGGCAAATTAATACTTTGAAACTCGATTTTCAAAATACGATTAAAGGGCAAAACAATAAGATTGAGCTTAATCAACAAAGGCTAGAGCAAAACCAAAATCGTATGCACCAAAGTTTGGAACAAAGTCAAAATAAGTTGCTTTCTATGTTTGAGGGATTCATGTCTAAACCGTCATCTTCTTCGGGTTTCTTACCTAGTAATACCATTCCAAACCCGAAGGGAGAGCTTAAGGCCATAACCGTTTATGATGATTGTGATAATTTAGACGAAGTTGAAGTGATTGAGTTTAAGCCTCCACCTAAGGAAACTTTTCTAGAAGTCACTAGGGCTACTTTGAATGTGATTAGTACCTCGGTTTTCTTTGATTTCTTTCCCGAGAAGTATAAAGATCCGAGTGAATTCTTGATACCTTGTGGTTTCAATGAGCTTGGGGTTTGCAAAGGCCTAGCCGATCTAGGAGCTAGCATTAACATAATGCCCCTAACCCTTTGGAAGACTATTGACTATGCACCACTTAGTACCACTCGTATGATCATTGAGCTTGCTAATGGAACCACCACTCGACCGGTTGGTATAGCGGAAAATGTCATTATGAAAGTGGGGAATTTCTTGTACTTAGCCGATTTTGCTATAGTCGATTATGAGACCAATCCTCGTGTGCCAATTATTCTAGGAAGACCATTTTTGTGCACGACTCAAATTCAAGTTGATATGAGGAAAGAAGAAATTAAATTGTTTTACGGAGATAAAAGCATTGTTTTTAAACCGGAAAAGATTCCAAGATTTGCTCCTAAGAATGTTGAAAGTGTTAAACTTGTTGAAACAATTGAAAGTAATAAGAAAGCTCTTTTTGATAAAGGTGTTTTTCCAATTTTGGAAACTCTATTTTGTGAAAGTAAAAAGTTAAAATCAAATGAAGAAGCTTGCTTTGTTAAAACATGTTGTAACCTTTCCTCATCTACACTCACTCCACACGAGGATGATAGCGCTAAGATTGAAAAACAAATTGATGATTACTTGAGTGAGCCATTTGATGCTAGTGAGTTTGTTAATGAGAACTTTGATCCCGAGAGTGATATTGCTTTAATTGAACAATCTTTGAAAATGGACTCATTTTCACTCTCTTCTAAGGATCATGTTGATGTTCCTAAGGCACAATCTTCAATTGAAGAGCCTTTGATTCCTAGCTTCACAACGAGTGAGGTTAGTGACTATTCGTTGGATAAGTTCATCGATGAACTTTTTGCTATCATTGATCCACTTCCACGGGGAAGTGAAGACGTTTCTGATCTCGAGATCGAACGTGATTCTAGTGTTTTACCTACCATTCTCGAGGAATTCTCCGATGAATTGCCTTCTAATGATAATAATGATCTTGTATCCGAGTGCGATACACTCGATACTTTGTCGGATATTTCTTGTGATGACAAGGATGACGACACTTTTGTGACTTACTCAAATCCTCTTTTGAAGTTTCATTGAACAATAATCCGTTGTTTCAAGAGGATTTTGAGAGCATCATACCTCCTACATCTCACAACCTTTGTGATGATGATCTTCTTATGAAGGAGGTTGATGAGTTTCTTTATATAGACATTCCTTCAGAATTTGAGGAAGAGTCTAATGACGGTGATGAAGACTCTTGGTTTGATCACCCGATTTATGATGATGACAATGTTGACCCGGAGGGAGAAATTACTTTTGCTCCTATTATCCTTCCCACTCGCGTTGATCTTAATGTGCGGGGTTTTCATGTGACTCGTTTTGAGTACCATGACCCTTTTATTCACATTCCTAAGAGTGAAAAGGTCGACAAAGTCATGCAAGTTGAAACAACTAGTGTTGAGACTTTTGTACCACCATTACCATGTGCTTCATATGACTTAGGATTAGCATGGGGGGACGACACCTTGTTGTCTATTCCTTTCTCCACCGAGGACGAGGTATTCGATCCCGGAATCGTTTATTTGGGGAAATCTCGGCCTTTCACCGATGCAATAATTGAAAGACTTTTCTATCATCTTGGTGCGAGTTTATCCCGGGGAGCATGCTTCATCCATACCATTAGTTGTGACTACCATCTCTTTTTAGAGATTCGTGTTATCCTATCGTTTGTCATCCGACAACGAGGATGAGATCTTTGACCCCTGCATCGTGCTTTATTATGGACTTTATTACAATATGCCGCTTTTTCACCACTTTCCCTAAGGACCAATGAATGCGGGGATCGAGTCGAGCTCATGACTCGGTGAACAAAAACGAGTACTTTCTATCTTCTTTCTATTTTCTAACACCTAATAAGGCTTGATCTTTCAAGCTCGTGCTCGTGTTTTGTTGTGATCTTAGGTATGACCCTAATATTTGAAGACTCTCGTGTTCGGTTTTTGCCGGTCCACTTGATCTTCCATTCTTTGAATGCCAAAAAAGGGGCGCACTTTCTATCCCTTGATTTTTATCGACTAACGTTTTTCTTGAGGCATAATTAATAAACGGCTTATAGATTTACGTGCTCTTTCCATGCTAGGAATTTGCATTAGACTCTTCGTGTTTTAGCAAGGGGGTGTTACTCTTGAGCTAAGAAACATTGAGGACAATGTTTGGTTTTAGCATGGGGGAGTCAATCGATATAATCGCTTGTAATTGCTTTTGTCGTGTCCAAACGTATTGTTTTTCTCATTTTCAATAAAATTTTAAATTTTTAGTGTTGTTTTTAAGTTTTAATAAAGTAAATAAGTGTTTTTGACACGAATGTAGGCTTTCCTTTGGAGAAAATAAGAATAGTTTTTGACTCGACTCGGTTTTTAACCTTAGCTTTTCCTTAACGTATTTGAATTAAGTTTTGCTAGGCTATTATATAGGGAGCTTTAAAACGCGAAGGTCTTAATTCATACGAGTTAAGGACAAGAACTTTTCGCAAGCTCCTATAATTGATCCTAGAAAGTCGTCTATCAAGGGAAATTTAAAACGTAAATTCTAAAACTTGCAAAAGTATAAGAAGATGCAAGATCCTATAGATGACTTGAAAACCTAAAACTTTGATTTAATAGGCTAAGTATCCATTGATTTCACATTTTTGGAATTTTACAACATGGAGAACAAGAGATGATAGAGCCAATTATAAGTTTGGTATTCTTTCGGGAATTTATGTGAGTTAATTATAAGCCTATTCTCCCATCGCTTGTTAATAAATTTAATTGCAATAAATAAGGTTGAACGGTTTGAAAAGTTACTTAGCTTCTAGCCCAAAATCGTTTAAAAGTTGCTCGGTATGGATTAGAGTTCATAGCCAAGGCATAACTTATTGAAGCGGGATGCGAAGATTGGCGAGTCCAAAAAGGTCCTAACAAGACATGAAGGCTATGTTTTATTGCTAAATATCTCAAGTGATGTGAAGAATCATTTATCAAAAATCAATATGAAGGATCGAGACACACGAAGAAAAGCAAATACTCCCCAAAAGTCATGGAGAAGTCTATCCAAAAAGACCATAATAAGGTATGAGGATAAATGAAGCCAAGTCCAAAAAGGAGGCGGATCGTTGTATATCAAAATCCCAAATAAAGATTGGAGAAAAATGAAGAAGTCGTGGTCCAAGTATGAATCTCTCAAAATTTCAAGTGAAGAAATTCCTATATGAAGAGAAGACCATTATTTCATGAACGTCTCTCAAGGTTGGAAGTATAAAGTCGCTGCCAAAATATCGGTCCGAGAAAGGTCTCAAATCGCGAAGCAAGTTATGCCAAGATATGAACTTTATGAAGTCCCGAGAAGCAGTTTTAAAAGATTTTGTCCTTTAGCTAACTATTGATTAAATCGTTCACTTTATTTTAGGCCTAATAAATTATCGAAATAAGTCAACAATGCATCCTTGTGATCATTCAAGACAACAATAAAATATAAGAGATACACTTAGGAATAAGGGAGTCTAAGTGAATAATTAGCCCACATGAGTTCGTGTTAGTTTGCTAACTTATAATAACAATGATCTTGTTTTTGCACTTGGCATGGAAAAGTGAAAAGTCGAGGACGATGAATCTATTTGAGTTTTATGATCCTTAAAGTTATTTTTCAATAATGAAAGCAATACATTATGTCTTTGTAAAATAAAGTGTCATAAGTTGAATAATGGTGTAGTTAGTGTTTAATTTTATCATTACGTGAGGACACGGCAATTGCTTAGCATGGGGGAATTTGATATGAGTATAAATACTCATATCATTTGTAGCTTAAAACAATGAAATTATGCATGGAATGTATCAAATATGCCTTGGATATGTTGTTTTCTTGTTTGAATATGTGTAGGTACCAAGTTCGCGAAAATCGGCAAAACCGGCACGAGTTTGAAGAAAAAGATTAAAGAAGCCAAAATCGAGCTCGACTTGAGTGGATTTAATAATTCTGCAAGTTTATGGCCACGTGGGTCCCACAATGGGGTAAATGGGCTCAAAAGCCCATTATTGATTCAAGTTAATGAAATAAGACTTTTGAAAGTCCAATAGGCCCAAAATGGATTTTAAACGGATGGTTTTCTACAAGGCTTATTTGAAGCCCAAAGGAATTAATACATTACACAAAATACGGCCCAAGCCCAAATCAATAAACAAGGAACGGTTTCAATATTATATGGGCTTTAGGGTTACATTTTGTCAAAACGTGTATTTAACATTCACACTTTTCCATACTCGGTCAAATAAATCACTCCACTCTCATTAAATAAATAAAACCGTGACTCCCTCATCCACTCACCTTTTTGTCACCAATTAAATAAATAAACGATCAACCATCCATTTACTGCTATCTCACCCTCTCACGTTTTCACACACATAAAAAATATCCAACGTTATTTCCTATGCATCTCCTTCCCCATTTCTTCCCCAAACAAACCAGTAACTTTAGGCTACTGTTATAAACCCTAAGTCACAAGTAAATCAATTTTATTTGGGGCTTTTTAATTAAACTTTTAATTCACACCAAGGGGAATAAAATCCCCATGGTTTAAGGAAGAGAAGGAATGGTGAGGCTATGCTACGTGGCGATTTTCTATTGGAGATGACACCTTAATTTCTCCATTCAGCCAATCACAGGGCTTCAAAGAAGCACAACTAGCACACACGGATGCCACGTTGTCAATCCGTGTGCTAGTTGTGAGATATCCACCATCCGATCAAATGCAAACAGGAGAGAGAAGAGCAAAGATTGATCTAATGGCTAGAAATTGAAGAAGAATATTCCAAGAAATATCCGAATATCCTCTCAGCAAGCCCTTGGGGAGGCTATAAAAACCCCCAATTATCTTGTAAAATTTATCCTTTCTTTTGCTTAAAATTACTCTGTAGAAATAGTTGTAGGATTTAAATGTTGTATTTCTTTTTAGTAAAGCTTTGTATAATTTCTTGAAAATTAATAAAAGATCAGTCTATTTAATTCAATTCGTGTCTCGTCTCTTTTTCTTTACTGTTAAAATTGATTTTATGAATTAATCTTGATTACTGTTTCACAAAGGTAAGGTTTATGATATTGTATATAAGCTAAATAATAGTTTGTATTTAATATTAAAGTAAAGTTTGGATTAAGCTTTTCCCTACTGGAAAAGTCTAAAAAGATCTGCTCGGAACATTTAATTTTGATGGAGATGGTTGGTGATCCGAAGGGTGTTAATGGTGGTATTGATTTCGGTTCTTAGGCAGCACAACGCCGACCTACTTTCCAATGGGTTCATCAAAAGGTGCTAATCCCTTTTAATTTTATGTTTAATTTTATAAGTTTTGTTAAATCTGCTTATTAGGATAAATTTTTAGTAAGTTGTGTTTAGCTTTATCTGAGTTAGGAATTGATTGTTTAATGATACTGTTTTAAGTAGTGTGAAAGTTTATAGATTGTTTGTGAATGTATGACTGCTTTTCATTGTCCGAAGTTTAAATTTAACATGTATATCGATTTAAATGTGCTTTGTTGGTTTGGTTCGTTTTGATTTGATTACTGTTTAATGAACTGATATTAAGAGTTTTAGTTTGCTGTAAGTGCTTAGTAGCTATGCTGTTTTGATGGGAATTGATTGAAGTTAAATCTGCTAAATGATAAATTTAATATGGTTTAATCTTGATTCTTGCTGATAATGAGTTTGGAGAATGGTGTAAATCTTTGGAAGTTAAGTCTAATATGCAGGGTCTGTAATTAAAACTGGATTGAGTTGAATTTGTATAAGAATATCTTTTGCTGTATTTCTGCTAGACTTATTGTTTTATCTTATTATTGTTTTATCTTATATGAGTTAAATGTTTAGGTGATTTGTGTAACTTAATGGTTTTGTTTGCTTATGTCATATGCTATAGTTAATTGTTACTGATATTTTTGAGTTATAAACTTAGGATCTGCTGATGTTGTACTGATGTGTTAAATGTTTCCTTTTCTTGATTGGTTTTTATTTCATTTAAATTCCTACTGTTAATTGTTCTTGTATAAGCTTATCAGATCAACTGATCTGTTAAGCTCAAAAAGCTGTTTACTAACAGCTTATAAGCAAATAAGCTCACAAAGTCTTTCCTGAGACTTCTTTTTCAGTAATCTGTCAAAAAGAAAATTAATCCAAAAAAATATGTCCACAGCAGGACTCGAACCTGTGACCTCCTGGTCACAGGCATATCGTGATAGCCATCTATGCTACATGCTCTTTTGATTTTATTTCCTAATATCTAATTAATATACAGTCTTTAGTTGGCAGATTTTTAATTGTAGTTTGCGTATATTTACATACGTTTTTTAGGATATAAGTTTTGGTTTAAAAGTAAATTTTACTTTCTTAAATAAAATTAGTTTAAAAAAAATAAAAATAAAAAATAAATAAAAATAAATAATAAAATATAAAAAAATGTTTTTGTTAAATTTAGATTATTTAATTAGTTTATTTTCTATTAATTAGAATTTTATAAAAGTAGATTTTAATAAAGTAGTTTTTAAAGTAGATTTGTTTTTAAGTAATTTGTAATAAAGTAAATTGTTTTAATAAGTTTTATTAGATTTTTAAAACAGATTAAAAGTTATTTTAATTAAATAGATTTACTTTTTTTTAGATTTTTAATTAGATTAATTTTTAAATAGTGTGTTAATTTTTAAATAGTAATTGTTTAGATTTTAAAAATAGCGGGGTTTACGATTCATGCACTTTAGGCTTAATTTTAATAGCTTAAAATTGGTAGATTTTAATTGTAGTTTAAAAACCAAAAACCTATTCAAATCGATTGTCCAAATCAAAACGAAACGTCTCAAATTCATAAGATCTTCGTGTACAACGAACTTGATTCACTCACGTGTTTAATTGAATTCGTCATTGGTATTATTAGACTATTACTTTTTCCTAAAGGTAATTTTCTAATTTACCCTATAACGTAATATCAAATAAATCACTATACACATCACGACACATCAGGTTTCGACGAAGTAGTTTCTCCCTTGATATTACTAGATAAACCTCTAATATACTGCTTCATCTTCTTACGGTCATCAGCAAACGCATCAGGACACAACAAACACAAATCAGAAAATCTCCTTGTATAAGCTACAATATCATTAT
Source organism: Glebionis coronaria (assembly GCA_025667525.1). Lineage (NCBI taxonomy): Eukaryota > Viridiplantae > Streptophyta > Magnoliopsida > Asterales > Asteraceae > Glebionis > Glebionis coronaria. Next base: position 452,923,760 of record CM046875.1, on the reverse strand, counting down.
TACTCAACTCCAAATGCCTCAATTCATCTTCCAACTGACCTAACTCTTCTTCAGGAGAAAACTTAGCAGTCAACAGTCCCTTGGTCACAGTCCATGTTCTAGCATTAGCTTCAACCAATCCTACAGTAGCTACTTGACTATTCCACCAACTCAACGCATCATCCTGAAAAGTAACTGCAGCAAATTTCACCTTACTAGCTTCTGAACATCCACTGATTTCAAAAGTACTTTCTATCTTCTCAATCCACCTTCTTAATTCCAATGCACCACCAGTACCACGAAATTGGGTAGGTTCACATTTCATGAAACTAGCATAAGAACATTCCTTTTGAACCTGCTGAACAGCAGCATTACCTCCAACTTGTCCCGCAGCATTTCCTTCTTCTTGTTCATCAGCATTACCTCCAGCCTGATCTCCAACATTACCTCCAGCCTGACCAGCAGCATTCCTATTCTCAGCCTCTTGGTTCCTCGCAGCACGTTCAGCTTCCAAAGCTCTAGCAATAGCTTGCTCAATCATGGTATTAACAGTAGCAGTCGTCAATTTAGGCGGCATGTTTACAGTAAACTAACCAAACAATAATTTAGTAAAGTCAGAAAAATGCCTCCCAACTCCTTCCTGTCACCATAACAGAAAAAGAACAAGTAAGTATTCATATCAAGATAAGAAGAAGGATTTCTCTATTAAGATATAACATGGATACTACATGCACCAACAACACAATTCACAATGAATCATTAACCAATCACACAAAAGAACTAATAAGACAAATCATAAGTCATGAAGGTAATTTTGGATTGCTTTGGAAAATCTCCACAAAACTGTGACATGTAATGTCACTACAATCCTTTATCACAACAACTTAAAGTCATTAAGTTTCATCACAAGCTAGAGTACGAGTCTACATAAGTTCTATTACAACATGACCAAATAAAAACAACAACAGAAAGAACTAAACATCACATCCTCGCAGCTTCATGTACACCGACTCGTCATCACTGCTACTATCATCATCCTCTGATTCTTCTTCCACTTTTTCCTTCCCTTTACGACTACTTCCTTCACTCGGCTTCACCGACACTTGAGCTTCAACCTGATTCGGCACATCACGAATCACAACACCATGACTAGGAAAAGATCTCACCGGCAAACCCCATGCACTCAACCTAGCATTCCTTTCCTGCTCCCTACGCAACCTTTCAACTTGCCCACTCAAATTCAACACCATAGATCTCAATCTAACAACCTCATCCATTTCCCTTGCCCTAACAAACTCTGACCTCCTTACACTACCAACAAACCTGTCAAACTTTTTCTCATTCAGCTCAAACCTCCTAATCACACGAGTCTCAACCAAATACCTCTCAAACAAAGATCGATCAAACTTCTTAAGAAACCATAAAATATCATCATAAGACCTAGGACCTGGACAATAAACCTTAGGAATACCATAATGAATAGATCGAGCACTAGCAGCCCTACTCGACTCAACAGGAACATCACCACTAGCAAATGCAATCCCAGGCAAACTACTAATATAAGCATCACAAGTAGGAGTCGAAGAACGAACAACCAGTCGCTGACAATCTGGAACAGTCTGTGGCACAACATTGACCCTTGGAACATGACTACCTTGTATCAACTCAGGCTCTGTCTGACCAGCTGCAATAAGTGGAATCCCATCATCTAAAAACTCAAAAGGCTCATCATCGTCACTAGCACCAAAGTTATCTACTTCCTCACCATCCACTACATTAGTCAAATCAATTCATCCATCCTCACGAGGTAAACCAGCCATTCTCTACAATTATAAGGGTTAAGGATACTTAAGGTCATCGTTAATAAAATAATACTTAGTATGCAATGCTCATGCAAATGTCATACGTTATCCATGCTATGCAATACAATGCAAATGGTGTCTATGCAATGCTCGTAAAAAAAATATGATACTGACAAGCACTCAGCGTACTTTCAATAATTCCAATACAATATCGTAGTATTTACTTAATAAATACTCGGGAAATCATTTCAGTTATGAGGGATACATCTACAATGCAAAACAAAACTAAAAGTGATCTTAACGGAGCGTTGCAGAGGAGTTGTGTGCTTTTGAAGAATAAATACTTTCGACACCAAAGTTATAGTTTAGGACAATTTTCAAAATCGACCCAGTTCTCTATAACTTGCAGCTCTGATTACCAATCTCTAACACCCCCAATTTACATTTCGCAGCGGAAATACACAATTGGGTGCTAAACACAAGCATCATCACACAAGGTATATTGAATGACTCAATAGTGAGACGTTTACACATGTTTATAAACAAGATTATTATAAATGGTCTAAAACATAGATTTCAACCCAAATTGTACTGACACGATACCAGAGTAAAGCATTTTGTCCCCATGGGTCTCGACCAACAACCAACAAGTTTAGTACAGTACATCAACATAAAGTAAATTGTTCAACATTAAAAGGTAGAAACGGTTTAGACCAACATTCTTCCAAAAGCCTAGCCACAACCTCCACAGCAAAGCTCCATGCTCCATCACTTCCTATTACCTGAAATACATGCATAAAACAAGTCAACAATAATGTTGAGCGAGACTATAGGTTTATCAAATCACATTTGAACACAAGAAGAAAATCAATCATAATCATTTATAGAATTGTCGTACACACAATCTATATTCAAGGCAGTAATAATAATGATATTATTAAACAAACATTGTATTTAAGCTCATGACACCGACCCCTTAACCAATAGTCACTCACGCCAAATGCCGACATGACTAGAATAAAACCATTTCCCCTCTAGGGTATCAGTTGCTAGAATACCACAATCTTATTCACGTAAAATTATCCTTCCCAGCGGGTTACTCAACGTAATGCCCTGGTCTCAGATAGCGTGGTCAACCCAATAGTACTACCATTAGAATAAGCGGCTATTCCCGACTCACAACATCAAGTCAGAAGATAGTTAACGGCTCATGAATTTAGGGTCTTTAGCAACAAGTTACTTAATACAATGAAATCAACTTTAGGCAACATTCGGGTCTAACAATTACTCATGACTTGTGTTCATTTATTTTCAAATAGCATGTATCCCCCTCGCGGGTATTAAAATCATTAAAACGAGTAGAAAGCAAGGCTATAGACTCACCTTAGTATAAGATATCTAGCGAAATGATCGTCGACGATAATGGATGCCTTTCAAACACGAGAACCGCTACCTATCAAATAAGGTGCGTTCGTTAATAATGACTCGAGAAATAAATCATACATAACAACACCAAACTCAAACTCATAAAGTCACGATAAACTCGAGAGAATACGATATAAATAACTTCATTATACTTAACTACACATTTACTTAACCATTTAATACTTTTTACAAAGTCCGTCGGTACATACTACATGTACTAGCTTATTTACCCCTTTTAAACTCGTCAACCGTTTATGAAACGACTCAATAAACTAACTTACTATATATAGAAAGTCCTCTTACAATTTTATCAAATGAAATTACTTTTAAAGTACTTTACCCGACTCATTTTCGAACTACAAAATCTGGACAGATTTACGTTAATTTTTCATACAACCGTTTTAACTTATTTAAACGACTCCGTTTACAAAACCGACACTCGGGTTTTAAAGTAAACTCAACCTAATAAGTAAATACCTCATTATCAGTAGGTTACAGTTTTTAAAACATCTATTTAGAGTCCCCGGGATTCGATCCAAATACCGACAACAACTACTTGTAGTGCCGATACTCGTCTCCCGGTACACGATCATTCAAAACATCATAACTTCGCGCTCGTTTTGAGCTAGAAGCTCTACCTTATATCAAATCGAAGCTAAGAAAATTATCTACAACCCTAGGCTATAATTTAAGCCATTTTCAAAACATAAAAATTCGGATTTTGCCTTTTACTTACTGTTGTAAAATGACTACTCAAAACTTGTACAAAATCAACTTTTTGATAAAAACCAACCATGGAAATGATCATTACTATGCCCTAATATCATCATACATTAATCATAACATCAAAATCATAATCAAAATAAAATCATAAGATCAAAATGAAGTTTCTAACAAGATTTTTAGCACAAACCACCATAGATCATCAAGATAATGCCATGCATGATCATATCTCCTACCTACCAACATCAAGAAAAAAACAATTGCTTGCATGTAAGAAATTCTTACACCAATGTGATCCTTGATCAAAAATAAGGGTGGGTCTAGTGTTAGTTTAGCTTGATTCAACCTAGAACTCAAGAAAAATTGAAGTTTGATTGTGTTTGGTGACGGTGGTGGGTTTTGGCAAAGAGAAGAGAGAGAGAGAGAGTGGAAGTGAAATTTTGAAATGAAAATTATGTGTGTGTGTGTTTGTTTTATGTTTATATATAGTGGGGTAGGGACTTGGTTGCAATTTAATGAAAGTTATGGCTAGAAATGTAAATAGTTAGCTAAAAAGCGGGAAATAACTATTAGTCAATTTTCAAAATATTTACGGGGCTCGGGTTTCATAAAGATACTTTTAAAAATTTAAAACGTACCTCAAAAATAATAATATCGACTATCGACTCGACTTAACATGTCATTTAAAATAAAACCTCGAAAATAATAAAAATCGAACAACCGAAAATAAAACGTAAAATATTTGGCATCCATCGACATCACGCTTGCTAATACTCCTTATACTTAATAAATATTAAATATAAACCTTCCAACATCGGTTTAAACTTAAACCTCCAAAAATAAATATCGTTCAAACTCATCCAAAAGTTTCAATAATAATCGTAAAATAAGATTAAGTAATGACCTCGATTTTGGGTTGTCACAGATAATACCTTCAAGATCCTTCGCACACCCATCCATAGTATATCCCATAGCTTGACCCACCTTAATAATATCCTCCATTACTTCCAAAATCAAGCCTCCCTTTTTATTAAGACAATTGGCCCATCTCTTGTTGTGCATTGACGAGGACTAGATAGATTCTGATTGAGGCTCCTTAGAAACATTCTCTTCCGGTGAATGATTCGAATCAACATTGTGCTCCTTATCTTTGACAACGACATTTTCAGAATTCCAGTTTTCCTTGGCCTCAGAGCCATCCGGAGTGTAACCTGGCGGATGAGGTATAGAGGGGATCTCCTCTTGACCTTCAGTATGTATATTACGTTTCTCCAACATTTCATAAAACCCAAATATATCCTCTGAATGTGAACCTTCAGTGGCATCTTTGTCACATTTCTGAGATGATGAACCGGACCCAAAAATAGTTTCTAAGACCCCTTCCACATCGCTATGATCCTCGTCTTTGAGAGCTCCTTCATTATGAACTACCAAATCGTCCACCTGATTAATATTCTGACTAATGGAATCGTCATCGGATAGATAATCACTTTCTTTACAGTCCAAGAAAGAAGGATTCCATGTGAATAATTCTTTGGCACGTACCAAGTAAACACGCCCTTTAACAATGATCTTGAAAGATTCTAGGATCGACGTTGGATGTTTAGTTTTGATGCCCAAACGTTTACGCCCAAACGAGTTGTCACTACTATCCTCTAGATCCAAAGCTACACCCCATTTATTGCTAACCCTTCTAAAAGTTTCTTTAGACCAGGTGTTAATAGGGACTCCTTCTAAATCCACCCACATAATTCATTCATCAAAGGCAAAATCATTAGTGGCATTACAAATTTCAACGAACCATGATTTTAGTCTGAAATGATTCAACAAATTATCCTTAACAGCCACTTTGTCACATTAAATCAAACTCCACAAACCCCCTAGATACGTCAGCTTAATATCCAAATGATATAAAGATTAGGAATATAAGAGAATTCTTTGACCTTACCTATCAAATGTTTGGAGAAGTCTCGCACAACTAAACATGAATCGTCTATCATAAGGCTTGGTGAAGATGAAATTTGATGTGTCGTATGGTTATAAAATACGACGTTAGCATAAGAACCTGCTTGATATTTAGGTTGCACATGAATAAGAGGCCTGTTGAAATTTCTAGGAGCTAGATTGGGTTTAGCATCATTTTTTGGGGGCGATCAAACCGAACTTGAGAAGCATAAAGATGAAAGCTTCCAATCCATAATGTACGAAGGTTATCAATAAGACAAGTGAGATAAACCTTAACGAATCGAACAAACACGAATCTTTTACTAGCCTTTGACTTTTTAAATGGAATAAAGACGTCCACTACTGACCCGTACGTGCTGCAGGTTTTCCAAAGATCACGTGATGAAGTGTAATCAGAAAAATTGGTTACATAAATCGACTTCGAAATTCTTTAAGTCTGGTCCTCATAAGAAAGAGGGTTACGTTGGGAAGCCATAGATGAAAAACAAACCCTAGAATTTGAACCGCCAAAAATTGTAGAAAATCAGAAAAAAAACGTAAAGAAATAAAACCCTAAAAAATCAAAGAAACTTCGAATGAAACATATCGAATTAAATAAAGAGGGATCTAAATCAGATCACATATGAAACCAGAAAGTAAAAGACATGATGAATATCACACCGTCATGGATGTTAGTTCGAGAATTAAAACCCAGGATCTGCAACTATGTCGAATCCACTCAATCCAACCTATGGATCATCAGGAACCAAGATGAAGATCCAATGTTGTTATAGTGAATGATGTCCATCAAAAGAAAATGATGATTAAAGGGAAAAAAGAATCAACAACGACAAAGAGATTAAAACCAAAGAAACACATACCCCTATGTATTCGGATTGCAAACACATAAAAAAGCCCGTTCCTAGATCAATCACAAGGATCAATACATAGGACGAAAGGTTCTTTGTGCGTATGAATGAACGAATGGTAGTGGGTAAGTGATCGGAGGAGAAGATCAGAAGGGGGTGCCGCCATTGTTAGGGTTTTTTTTGTTAGGGTTGATTTATGGTTTTAATTTTTGTAACGTTATACTAAAATTTTTGGAGAGATGAAGTGCAATCTCTTTTATAAGTAGTACAAACTTATCTCTTTTTCAAAAAGGGTAGTACGTATTAACTTAATGGTGTCGTTTTTATTAGTTTTGGTGGGTCCTCCTGGGTCGTCTTCTGACGATTTTTATTGGCTGGTTGAACTGACTATGACTCCAGTTCCTAGTTGAACCTATCATTTTAGGTAGACAATATGTACGATTTTGTAGATATATACGCTTTAATCATTGCACGCTTTGAATATATAATAGTATTTCTAAGTAACGGGGTGTATTAATTATTTTTTAAATGTGTATTAATTATTATGTATTAATTAGTTTTAAAATTATGTATTAATTAGTTTTAATATTATGTATAAATTACTTTTAATAATGAGTATTAAATTATGTACGGATTAGTTTCTAATTATCTTTATATACTTGTACATTATGTATATAAAGTTGTAAATTGATTTTTCAACATTTTTAAAAATAAAAGATGTTTTCTTTTAATATGTAATATAGACTAACGAAGAGCTAGAAATTACATAGAAAGTTTAAACCAATTTACTGAATTACAAGACATACAACCCACCCATATTATTGAGCCAAGAATAAGAAAACAAACGAATGTTGTTAAAAATATCACATTTCTTCATCGGATGCGAACGAACATGCCATTATTGCGATACATTCAAAGCCAGCAAAGAGACGAAGCAAAAACACCGGAGAGACGACATGTCTTCTCATTTGAAGTTTGTTGAGCCAAATGTTCCAATCCTCATAAGAAGTAAGAATAGGAACATGGGTATCACACCACTTACGAATAAGATTCCAAACCTCCTTAGCTATTTCACACTAAGAAAATGTGATTAGAAATGTTCTCAATCCCACAAGACGAGAGATTCAACCTTTGATGTAATTGATCCAATACCATTCGCCATATGAAGATATTAACTTTCAGATGAAGAGTTTCGTCCCATATGGTCGATGGAGCAAAGGAAGGAAGGATATTGAATTCAATAAGGCGTCGAGAGTCCCCTAATGCAAAACACCATACGAACCCTAAATTCACATGAAACTATCTCCACTATCATTAGTCTTAGCTACCCTAGTTATGTATGCTTGTTGTATAAGTAAGCTAAATTACAAACACCTTGGTCCTCGACCAATTCCAACGACAATGCCTATTTTCAATATGAACAATAATGTGATAGTCTTTATCTTGTTACAAATGAAAAAACCATTGATACCCAATATATAGAGGAGAATGTCCAATCCAAATGTCCTTCCAAAGAATGTGAGTACCACAAGCTGCTTTGACCAAAATGAATTAGCTGAGATGATACTTTTTGAGTACAAGTAATTAGAAGAACCCATTATCTTAGGCCATGTTACATTAAAGTTTCAAACCTCGTTGTCAAAACCACCCTCCTTCCATGTAACACTTTAATAACTTTGACCCAAAGCGCATTCGTATAAGACAACAACCTCTACCACCACTTTTGAAGAAGGGAAAGGTTACACGCCTTTAAACTATGTTTATGCCACATTTTCTGAATGAGCGAAGAAAATTGTACCACCTAATCCAAGCTAACCTTTTGGCCTTGTACGTACCTACCTAAAAGAACGTAGAACAAGCTCTTTACAATACGTTCTAAATTGTCTCGACAGTTTCAAAAATCAAAAGGTAGTAAATGCAAAGACTACCTAGAACTGACTTACTGCGAGTATGACGACCACCTATGGTTATGAGGTTCACCTTCCAATAGGAGATCCTTGAATGAAATAGGTCAATTAAATACTTTCAGTACACATATTAGAGCCAATTAGAAGCCCTACATGAATGTAAATAAACTCGGGGAGCAACCAGAATTGGAAGCCATACTTAAAACATCTTCATCTGAAATTCCAAAGCCAAAAATGTTAGATTTATGGATATCAGTTTTAAGTCCCGAAGCCAAGTAGAAAACATAAAGAACATGTATAATGTTGTAAAGTCACAAGTACTCCAGTCAGTAGTAATTATCACGTTACATGCATAAAAGAGGCGAGAAAGGGTAATATCAGAGTGACCAAAATTAATCTCACATCAGTAGAGAGAGGACACCACGAAGACACTCCAAGACAAGAAGAAAAAATAAAGGCGATAAAGGGACTCCTCGTCTAAGCCAACGTTTAACAGAAAACTCATAAGTATAGCTACTATTGACCAATACGAAAGCTCAAGACGCATGCATGCAAAATCTAATCCAAGAACACCATTTAGAACCAAATCAAGTCTAACAAGGACATACTCCAAATATTTCCAACCAACTTTGTTAAATGATATTTCAAAATTCACTTTGAAGATGCGTAGCTTTTTGTTCCTTATTTTATACCAATTAATGACGCCACTAAGAATGATAGGACGATCAAGGATTTGACGACGTGAAAGCCGGTGGCTAACAATCTAGAAAGCTGGTTATGTAGATTTTAGTAACAATATTATAGTAAATGAAAATAAGAGAGATAAGACGAAAATGTTTAATGAAGATTGGGTTTCTAACATTTCGGAATAAGCCTAGATAATGAAGAATTAGCGTCCTTAGGAATTATGATTGACGCTAAGTATGAGCTAACATCCTAGAAAATATCCTTCTTTATAATGTCTCCAATATTCTTCAGAAAGGTAAAAGAAAATTCGTCAAGACTGAGAGCTTTACTAATGCCATGAACCCTAACCGCAATCCTGATCTCCTCAAGAGAAACGAATGCCTCTAATCCATCACGATCAGAAGAACTAAGAGTATTAAAATGGGATAAATGAGGAAAGATTACTTAAGAATCATTGTTTTGAATTCTTCTATGAAATAGTTGAGGATAACATCCTTGATCTTGATTGAGTCCGTAATCCAAACGCCTTCATGCATAGTACTCATAATCGCCTATGACTTCTGATTTATCAAACCATGAAAAAAGTTTTGAATTCTCGTCTCCTTCAATATCCGCTTGCCGCGAGCGTTATGAATTAAGTAAAAAATGGTATTTGGTGGAACCATCTTAAGTCTGTATACCTTTTTGGTACCGAGCCCCCCACCCAACAAGGAAGGCATATCCCGATAAGTTACCTATGCAACACTGGCTGACCAAGCCAAGGCCCGGATTCGAACCCCGCCCTTTCGCTTGACTTAGTTAACTGCGTGCTTTTGAATTAAGTCATAGAATATAAATTGTTAGTTTTATATACTGCTTGGACGAGTTTACTTCGTGCATCTTTATCTAATGGATTCGCGATTCAATCTTCAAATTTCTTTTCAATATTTATAAGGTTCTATCAGTAACTTTGATTTAGGATTCTACTGTTTAACCTTGTGTTTGAGAGGACGAAACTTCTCGTGGAATTAAAGGCTTTTTTCATTAGTGTTAAATTCTAACTTTATCCATTCTGAATTGATTAGGTCATCAAAACAGTCCATGAAAAGCCACGAATTATAAAGCTTAGAAGAGAATAGACCAGAATATGTTTTGATAACGTGAAGAAGAATAAGATTATGGTACGACCACACCGATCAAAAGCAAAAATGTGGGTATCCGGAAAAGCATCCAAAAGATCTTTGTTGATCCCTTTGAATAGATCGAGATCTTGTTAAGGATTGCATAATAGCTTGCAAATAAACTAGAGCACTTGAGAGACTCTTACTAAACTCTAATAAGTTATGCGGAATCTAACTTATGAAAGCATAGAAAAAAAACAGTATACTCTAACTATTCGATTCTCTATTAATCGATTGTGGCAAGGTACAATAAACTCAGTCGTACCTATGTTCCTTCTATAGTGCAAGGAACCCTAGAATATTTTATTTAGATAAATATATCACACACGATATATTCTGAATATTCTACTATGATAAGTATATCACACACGATATACTCTCTATATACTTAGAACATATCTTTACTAAAGATATACTCGTACTTATCTGATTAGCAGTACTTACATTAACACTAACAGTACTTAGCATGTACCGCGTTAACACTAACAGTACTTACTATAACTAACGGTACTTGGTACTTAACTAACGGTACTTGGTATAATTACAATAATTCCCAACAATCCTCCCCTAAACAAGAATGATAACTTGTTGTCTTCTTGTTTTTCTGTGTGTTAAATGTATAAGAATACATGTCTTCAAACTTCACTTTAATACGCGGATTGAACTTGGTAATCTTGATGTGTATACCAACTGAATGTATCCAAATACTTCTTGTAGATCTTCTTCTGATATAATGAACTCCAAAGCTTCATCTTTGTCTTTAAAAATGTGATCTTCTGTGTCTTGAACATTCTTCACAGCAACTATGTTGTCTTCATATGTTAGTCTTTGTCATCTTTAAGATTTTACCCCAAAAATATTTCCTTATTTGATGATGACTAATCTTCTGTATAAACTCCTTGATAAGCATGAATCTCCTTGAACATGTCACCAATGTTTATTTATGAATCAACCTTCCTGCTTGTGTCTTCTCACCTGAAATAAAATAGTAAATAACAAACCAATTTGTATTGGCATCATGATTTTTATCAAATCATTAGCTATCAACGGATTTGATTTATTCTTTACCAATTAGCCATACACTCTGGAATAGCCAATACTTTATTCATCAAGAATAAGGTGTACTGATAACCCTACAATTTTTGGTAAACTGTCAACCATTCAACGGATTTGATAGAGTCTTTACCTAGAACCATTTGCCCTAGGACTAGCCAACTATTTGCATTTAAGTATGGTGAGTTAATGACCATGCAGTTTTTAGCAACCTACCAGCTATCAACGGATTTGAGAAGTCTTTACCATAAACCATTTGCTTATGGACTTGCCAGTTCTTATGTTGGTTAAACATGGTGAACTGATAACCATTTGTGAAGTGTGACTGAAAGTCAAACACTTAATGTTCTTTATCAGCTTCCTTCTCTCTCTCCAAATCCTTTATCTGTTGTTTGGTCATTCTGATCAACTCTAAAGCACCATTGGACTCCTCTGAAACTTCAAGTTGTAGATCCAACATTCTTTCTAGCATTCTCCTTCCAAAAGGACATCTCTTTTATTGAAGCATGTAGTAGGTAACATTATCTACATCCAGTGTATGTATTCCACACGATATATAATATCTCCAGTAAGTAGGAACCTGATTCTATACGTCCTTCAATATTTCTTGATTAACATTGTGTGGCTCATACATAAACTTAAACTCATGAAGTAATAGTGAGACATCATCTCTTCCTTCACTTCCTCCTTGGACATACCTTTGTAGATCTTGAGTATCTTGTCTATCAAGTATATGAAGGATGTCTTCCAATAACCTGAACATCCTAACTGTTCCATCTGTCCTGGTTATCTCATGAGCTTCTAGTCCTTGATTTGTAGCACATGTCCACCTTATAATAGAAGATTTCTTTCCCAAAATCTTTGTATCCATGCATTCATCTACAAATCCAACCACCTTCAAGTACTTTCTACAGCTCTCATCACTATCACTATCTTCATCATCAGCTGTAGTTTTACCTTTCTTCTTTGCTAGTTGCTTTCTCTTAGTTGACCTTTTTCTTTTAATACCTTTGGAGGTTCCATCTTCTTGATCTGTTGCAGCAGAATCTATCTCCAAATCTGTATGTACCATTCCTTCATGTACCGTTGACTGTGTATGTAATGCTGCTACATTTTCATTCATTTCAACACCTTTAGTTTTATCCCCTTCAACCAACACTTGAGTCTCTACTTCCTTTGAAGTCTTCCTAGCTTTCTTGTTCTTCCTAGCATAGGTAGTATTGATTGGTGGAGAACTTCTTTCTAGTCTAGCAGTACTTGTATCATCAAGTCTAGGTGTAACACCCCATTTTGGAAATGCAAACGTCACAACAATTATGGCGTGTCATCAAAGCATACAAGGAAAAATGTCTAAACATTACTTGACCATGAAAGGAAAATACCGGAATCAAACATCGGTAGTCCAAAAGTAAAGCTCATCACACACAAACATAGTATAGTAAAGGAAAGGACTAAACAATGTCCAAAGCATAAGTATCATAAGAAAGGAAATGCATAAAGTAAAGAAGGCTAGACAGCTTCCAGTCCATATACACGTACTCTTAGTGTCTACGAGCGTCCCCGAGTACCTGCCGTTTTGGGAACATAGAAAAGGAAAACGGCTGAGCAATACGCTCAGTGCACGGATGTACAATAAAGCATGAATAGGATAAGCATATAACATATAACAGCGGAAGAAAAACTAAGTCCCGAGTAACCTGGTTAAGTCTTAAATAAACTGGTTTTATAGTTTGAAAGTTCATATGTTTATCTTATAAAACTGTTTGTCATAATTTACCATTAGCCAATATAGGTCATGAAAATCCACCGTGCATGAATACTTGGAGGGGTGACCTCATCACGCAAATTAGAGGGGCTGCCTCTAATTTAATATACTGGTTTTTTTTGGTAGGAGGGATCAACTCCTTGTGAAGGATGCAAGGCACACACCACATTCACCATGAAATCCTGAATAAAAACATGTAACTAGGATGCACCCATACGCCCCACATGATAAATATAAATAAATGGCCAAAAACTGAAGGGACGCCACGAGCAATCACTCCGCCATGGTGAAGTCATAACATCAGTGCCTCTAATGTTATGGTTATGATACCTCCATAACTAGGTGAAACTGGTCATGCATGTATATGGCTATAGGTAATCTTAATTAAACATAAGCAATCAAACACATAACTTATACTACGGGAAAACAGTTGGCTGCATACGGGGAATCCTAATAAGGAAAGAATGTCCATACTTAAAGGACGGGAATCCGTACCTTATGTCTAGTGAACGAAGAAGATGAACAGAGAGGAATCCTACTTCCGAATCACTAGTGCTACATAAATACATACATGAATAAGTATCTGCTTACTAAATACATAGCTGGTTTTATGTCATGTCTTAGCTTATTTTATGTGTTCATATCATGTTTTACTGTTTTTAAGCCTTACACTGTGTTTATCTTATATTCTGTTTAATCTGATTAAGTATTCCTAGTATTTCATGTATTATTTTACTTACTGTGTAATAATAAGTAACTTTCCAAAAATAGCAGGTTTCCTAAAATAGAAAGTTTCCAAAAAAAGGAAGTTTCCAAAAATAGAAAGTTTCCAAAAATAGAAAGTTACCAAAATAGAAAGTTTCTAAAAATAGATTTACTGCTTAAAATAGATAAGTTTCTAAAAATAGAAGGTTTTCATAAATAGATTAGCTGCCTTAATTAAATAAGTTTCCATAAATAGATTAGCTGCCTGAAATAAATAAGTTTCTAAAAGTAGAAGGTTTCCATAAATAGATTAGCTGCCTTATTGAATTAAGTTTCTAAAAATAGAAAGTTTCCATAATTAGAAATAAGCTGGTTAAATAAGCTAAGTATATAAGCCTAAGTGTTTTCATGATTATTTTCTAAGTCATATGATATAATGTATAGTTTAATAATTATTTCATGTAATTAAATTAAACTATAGGTTAAAATATTTAATTAAAATATAACATGTTTTTAATTAAATAAGTTAAATACTTAGGTTAAAATATGTATTATTATATATTAATAATATAACCTAAGTCATGTTAATTAATTAATTATATCCATGGTTTTAAAATAATTAATTAATTATAAGTCTTAAATATACAAATACTTAAGTTAATTAATTTCATTATTATTAATAATTAAATAACCTAAGTCATGTTATTAAATTAATCATATCATTTTATTAATTTAATTTTTAACATAAGATCTTAAACATAAAAAAAAACTAATCATACACCATGAACTAGATCTAAGCTAAAAACAATGAACCGGACATGAAATCGAAACCGTACCCCGAACCAACTCGGGGTACCCCGTGTCTTACTGCTGCCGTGGGACCCACACGCACCAACCAAGACCGTATGGTCTTGGTGGTGGTCGGTTTGGCCAAACCGAAACCCCTTCGGGTTCGGTGCAGTCTGCGGCCAAAAACAAACACCCCTTAAAACATACTTTTGATTTTATTTAACCCCAAATCATGTTAGATCCATGTTTAATTATTAGGTTTTTGTAAAAACAAAACATGTTCTTGATTCATTAAAAGATCAAATCAAAAGAAAAAGTTTAAAAAGGATTTACCGAATTCGTGGATCAAAAGGATGAAGAACAAACACGATCACCAACTTAATTCCTAAGATCCAAGATCACAAACCACCTCCTTGTGGTGGTTGTAGGGTGGCGGCACAAAGAAGACAAGGGAAGGAGGTTTTTAGGTTTTTCTAAAAATCTTCTGTAAAAACTAAATGAGTAGTGTAAAAAAATATTAACCCCCTTTAGTAAATTTGACAAATGGGCTTGGCCCATTTGTCCTTGTAGCCGCGGGTAGGGGCCCCATTTGGGGTACCCGTACCTTTTTCTGTGTCTCGTTGTTAAGTTATACGTTTGTGATTATTTGTGTTCGTGTTTTAAGTGTTCTCGTTACGTAAATACCGTGATCTAATATATTTAATTACGCTCGTCATAAATATATATACGTAATTAATAATAGTTCGTGTTTTAATTACGTTCATGATTTCATGATCGCATGTTCGTGATTAATTATCGTCAAATAATTATTACGTGCTCGTGTATAGTAAATACTTATCGTGTTCTAACACGTACGTAATACGTAAAATCCTAACACGTAATCGTAATCATGCTATATTAGGAAAGTTTAAATCTAGTACGTACGATCTTAAGGGTACTATTCATGGTACAAGCATGCGGGTTTTACAACTCTTCCCCCCTAAAAAGAATAATTCGTCCCCGAATTATAGATAAAGTAAACTAGAAAAGAAGAACATACCCGAATTCAAAATATGAAATGAGGGTAAGAAGCCCGGATAGACTCCTCTGTTTCCCAAGTGGCTTCCCGCTCGGTATGATCCCTCCATAGAATCTTGACGAATGGAATCGTCTTCTTTCTCATGACTCGTTCTTGTCTGTCAAGAACTCGTTCGGGTTCATCTATAAAAGTGAGATCTTCACGTATCTGTTCCAGTGGATACTGAACCATGTGAAGGGGATGATACTGGTACCCTCTGAGTAAGGACACATGAAACACATTGTGCACATGCGAAAGCTGCGGAGGTAACGCCAATCGGTAAGATACTTCACCGACTCGTTCAATGATATCAAACGGTCCGATGAAACGAGGACTGAGCTTCCATTTAATCCCGAAGCGTCTAACACCACGTGCCGGCGAAACCTTAAGGAAGACGTGATCTCCTACGTTAAAGTGTATATCCCTACGATGCTTATCGGCGTAACTCTTCTGCCGTGACCGTGCCTCCTGAATCTTCTGCTTAGCTACTGCAATCTTCTCATTGGTCATCTCTATGATTTCCGGTCCTTCAAGTGTTCGCTCGCCAACCTGATCCCAGCAGATTGGGGCGCGACACTTTCTGCCATACAACATCTCAAATGGAGCACACTTGATACTTGCGTGCCAACTGTTGTTGTATGCAAACTCCACCAAACAGATGTAATCGTCCCAATCACCCGTCCATTCCAACGCACATGACCTCAACATATCTTCTAATGTCTGAATGGTTCGCTCTGACTGTTCGTCCGTTTGAGGATGAAAAAGCCGTGCTAAGCTTAAGTTGTGTACCCCAAGCTTTTTGCAGACTCTTCCAAAAGCACGAAGTGAATCGAGGATCTCTGTCTGAGACGATGCTGGATGGTGCACCGTGGAGTCTCAAGATTTCTCTTCTGTACGTATCTGCGAGTTTACTTACCGGATCTTCCTTGCGGATCGGTAAGAAATGAGCTGATTTGGTAAGTCGATCAACGATAACCCAAATTGCATCGTGCTTCCTCTTGGTAGGCGGAAGACCGGTAACAAAATCCATGGTTATTTTGTCCCACTTCCACTCTGGGATATCTAACGGTTGAAGGAGACCGCCAGATCGCTGATGCTCGATCTTAACCTGCTGACAGGTAAGACATTTGGAGACGTAAGTGGCCACATCCTGTTTCATACCACTCCACCAAAAGTACTGCTTGATGTCATGGTACATCTTAGTCGAACCAGGATGTATAGAGAATGGGGAGCTATGAGCTTCAGCTAACAAAGCTTCCCAGAGTTCTTGGTCATCAGGAACACAAAGTCTCGTGCCCTGCCATACGATACCATCTGCATCTACTCTGAATTCTGTCTGCTTCTCCAAATTCTGTAGTATCGCCCAGATTTCTCCGTCATCCCTCTGAGCTTCCTTGATCTTAGATAGTAACTCGGGTTCTACTCTAATATTAACCCAGTAACCATGCTGTCCACGTACCATGATTTCTATGTCTAGTCGCTCCAAGTCTATGATGGTTTCCTCTTCGATTTTAATGTCGTTGATCATTCCGGACTTCCTGCTAAGAGCATCTGCTACTACATTTGCCTTCCCGGGATGATACTGTAGATTAATGTCACAATCCTTCAACAGCTCTAACCATCTCCTTTGCCTCATGTTCAATTCACGCTGAGTGAAGATATACTTCAAGCTCTTGTGGTCCGTGAAAATGTCACATGATTCTCCATATAAGTAGTGCCTCCATATCTTCAATGCAAACACGACTGCAGCAAGTTCCAGGTCATGCGTGGGGTAATTTTCTTCATAAGGCTTAAGCTGCCGTGAAGCGTACGCGATCACTTTCCCATGTTGCATGAGAACACAGCCAAGTCCCTTCCCCGATGCATCACTGTAGATTTGAAATCCACCCGTACCAGATGATAGAGTAAGAATAGGTGCAGATACTAGCTTCTGCTTCAGGTCTTCAAAGCTCTTCTCTCGATCTTCAGTCCAGACGAATTTCTCCCCTTTCCGCATCAGTTTGGTCAATGGTAGTGCTAGGCGGGAAAAGTTCTCCACGAACCTACGGTAATAGCCAGCTAAGCCTAAGAAACTGCGGACTTCCGTCACTGATGTCGGCCTTGGCCACTTAGTAATGGCCTCAACCTTCGCTGGATCCATAGTGATTCCTTCTGCTGATACAATGTGACCTAAGAATGCCACCTTGTCTAACCAGAACTCACACTTGGAGAATTTAGCATACAGCTGCTTCTGGCAAAGAATCTGTAGCACTGTACGAAGATGGTCTTCGTGTTCCTCCTTGGACTTTGAGAAAATCAGGATGTCATTGATGAAGACAATGACGAACTTGTCCAGAAATTCATGGAAGATTTTGTTCATTAAATCCATGAACACTGCTGGAGCATTTGTCAGGCCAAAAGGCATAACTACAAACTCGTAGTGGCCATAACAGGTACGAAAGGCAGTCTTAGCGATGTCCTGCTCCTTGACCCGTAGCTGATGATAGCCTGACCTAAGATCAATCTTGGAGAAGTGTTTGGGCCCTTAGAGTTGGTCAAACAGATCGTCGATGTGTGGCAGTGGATATCTATTCCGAATGGTAATCTTGTTGAGCTCGCGGTAGTCTATGCAAAGACGCATACTGTCGTCCTTCTTCTTAACAAACAAGACCAGTGCGCCCCATGGAGATGCGCTCGGTCGAATGAAACCCCGTTCAAGAAGTTCTTGCAGTTGATCCTTCAGCTCCTTCAGCTCTATGAGAGCCATGCGATAAGGAGCCTTGGAGATTGGTTCAGCTCCTGGAACCAGCTCGATACTGAATTCCACTTCTCGTGCAGGTGGTATGCCCAGAAGTTCTGCTGGAAAAACATATTGGAATTCCGACACTATAGGTTGATCCTGAATCGATGGAGATTCAGCATCCATGTCGTGAATCGTAGCTGGATAACCCTCGCAGCCATGTGACAGTAGTGCACGCGCTTGCAGGGTAGATATAATTTGTACAGACCGCCCGAGTATGAACCCATTATGAATGTACTCTGGTGCATTAACATCACCGAAGATAACTCGATATGAATGGCAGTCTATGGTAGCATGATGCTTGGATAGCCAATCCATGCCCAAAATCATGTCGAAGTCATTCATGTCCAGCGGAAGTGCGTCGACAGGTCGAACCTTATCATCAAATTCTAGGGGAAGACTCTTGTATACATGGGTGATTAATATAGAGTCCCTCAAACGCGTGGAAATAGTAAGACTATTTTCTAGTGGCAAGGGAGGCATCCTAATGTTCTTAGCATAAGCAATAGAAATAACCGAGTGAGTAGCACCCGTATCGAAAAGAACACATGCAGCTTGACCATACATATACAAGATTCCAGTGATGGTACCTGTAGACTTGTTGGCCTGGTCTCGAGATGTCGTGTAGACACGCCCGGTAGTAGGAGGCGGCTTGGTATCAGCATGTCCCGATGTACCCTCCATCTCGCCCTTACGGCAATCCTTCATAATATGGCCAGGAAGACCACACTTGAAGCACGCATCAGTATTACGGCGACATAGTCCTGGGTGCCTACGGTGGCACGTAGAGCAAAGAGGATGAGTGTATCCTCCAGCAGGTGCTCTGACTGGCTGAGAACCTGATAACACATTTTACATAATACATGGTAATCGGGTACAAAGGACAAAGCGGATAATTGTAAGATTGAAAACCAGTGATAGATGGACGGTTAGGCTGCGAACCTCTCTAGTTCTGGTCCCTGCCGTTTCCATGGTTCCTGGTAGAAGTTTGCTAAAGTGTCAGAATATGAGTTATAACATGAAAACATAAGGAAATGCGTAAGTATTAGGACCTGCTGCTGTTGGAGTGCCCAGCGTTGTTACGGTAATTATCATTACCGCCACGCCTATCCGTAGCAGAACGGTCGTTAGTCTGACCGTTTCCCTGGGGCTGATGAGGCTGCTGCTGAGTAGCCGGCTGAGACCGGTCCCCAGTTTTCTGCCTGGAAGATACATTTAAAGAGATGAATAATTGACATATGGAAAGTATACGGATTGGTCACCGCTTGAATACGAATGTTTACCTCTTGTCGGGTCTTTCAGCTTCCCCGAACTCATCTCTCTCCTGCAGCATCTCCAGTTTTCGTGCTGCATCGGCCACTTGTGCTACAGTGTTGAACGTAGCACACACCAGATTGTTTGCGACCGATGTGCGAAGAGCCCATCTAAAGTGATGTGCCTGCTCTTCATGAGTACCTGCTGCCGCACCAAGGAAACCAGCCAAGCGAAGAAAGCGCTGCATAAACTCGTTGCTATTCTCCCCAGCTCTCTGTCGGATCCCATGGTACTCTCTCTTGAGCTTGTCCTGCTCAGACTTGGGAAAGAACTGCTCCATCACCCTGTCCTTGAACTGAGCCCAAGTCAAACCAGCAACCCACTCGTCACCACCTTCAGACTGCATCAATGCTAACCACCAGTTGAGTACATCGCCTTCGAACCGATAGCATGCCAACCTCGCCTTGTATGCGGGGTCATAGCCCATAGCGTTGAAAATCTTCTCGATGTGAGCCAACTAGCTTTCAGCATCGCTGGGGCTATCTGTCTTCTCAAAAGCTCGAGGGCGGAGCTTGTTGAATCTCTCCAGCCATACTGCTAATGTCACTAGAGGAGGAGGAGGTGGCTGATTATGCTGCTGATTGTTGGCAGCTTGAACTTCAGCCCTGATGTCATTCCTCAGTTGAGGAAGCAAGGCTTGCATGGCAGCCTGAATTGCAGCATTGAGCTGCTCCTGTTCGCGTGTGAGAACCATCTGACAGTATAACATAAAACATATGATTAAACAGATCAAAACATAAAATATATATTTATACATGAAAAAAATTTATACTAAAATTTCACGAGAAAAATTTTATGCAAGAAAATTTTGTGTATGAGTGCATGATGCAGTTTTATGAAAACTTTTGTATGCTCGAGAGTGAACGCCTCTGGTCAGTTCACCCAAAACAAAAGACATAGCGAGGGGACGCCTATGGGTCGGTCCCAAATCTAAAAGTTTCGATAAAACACATGCGACTAAATAGGGCCAGTCCTGTACCAACCATTACTTAGTCAAAAACCCTGCGACAATGACATGTATATGTATGCTTAAAAATGATGAATGCATGAAAACAACTGTCAGTTCTAGGAAGACCGTAGTGACTACCCACTAATCACAGGTCATATTTGAGAGCCTACAGGTCGAAGCCTTGGCTCTGATACCATAATTGTAACACCCCATTTTGGAAATGGAAACGTCACAGCAATTATGGCATGTCATCAAAGCATACAAGGAAAAATGTCTAAACATTACTTAACCATGAAAGGAAAATACCGGAATCAAACATCGGTAGTCCAAAAGTAAAGCTCATCACACACAAACATAGTATAATAAAGGAAAGGACTAAACAATTTCCAAAGCATAAGTATCATAAGAAAGGAAATGCATAAAGTAAAGAAGGCTAGACAGCTTCCAGTCCATATACACGTACTCTTAGTGTCTACGAGCGTCCCTGAGTACCTACCGTTTTGGGAACATAGAAAAGGAAAACGGCTGAGCAATACGCTCAGTGCACGAATGTACAATAAAGCATGAATAGGATAAGCATATAACATATAACAGCTAAAGAAAAACTAAGTCCCGAGTAACCTGGTTAAGTCTTAAATAAACTGGTTTTATAGTTTGAAAGGTCTTATGTTTATCTTATAAAACTGTTTGTCATAATTTACCATTAGCCAATATAGGTCATGAAAATCCACCGTGCATGAATACTTGGAGGGGTGACCTCATCACGCAAATTAGAGGGGCTGCCTCTAATTTAATATACTGTTTTTTTTTGGGTAGGAGGGATCAGCTCCTTGTGAAGGATGCAAGGCACACACTACATTCACCATGAAATCCTGAATAAAAACATGTAACTAGGATGCACCCATACGCCCCACATGATAAATATAAATAAATGGCCAAAAGTTGAAGGGACGCCACGAGCAATCACTCCGCCGTGGTGAAGTCATAACATCAGTGCCTCTAATTTTATGGTTATGGTACCTCCATAACTAGGTGAAACTGGTCATGCATGTATATGGCTATAGGTAATCTTAATTAAACATAAACAATAAAACACGTAACTTATACTACGGGAAAACAGTTGGCTGCATACGGGGAATCCTAATAAGGAAAGAATGTCCATACTGAAAGGACGGGAATCCGTACCTTATGTCCAGTGAACGAAGAAGATGAACAGAGAGGAATCCTACTTCCGAATCACTAGTGCTACATATATACATACATGAATAAGTATCTGCTTACTAAATACATAGCTGGTTTTATGTCATGTCTTAGCTTATTTTATGTGTTCATATCATGTTTTACTGTTTTTAAGCCTTACACTGTGTTTATCTTATATTCTGTTTAATCTGATTAAGTATTCTTGGTACTTCATGTATTATTTTACTTACTGTGTAATAATAAGTAACTTTCCAAAAATAGCAGGTTTCCTAAAATAGAAAGTTTCCAAAAATAGAAAGTTTCCAAAAATAGAAAGTTTCCAAAAATAGAAAGTTACCAAAAATAGAAAGTTTCTAAAAATAGATTTACTGCTTAAAATAGATAAGTTTCTAAAAATAGAAGGTTTCCATAAATAGATTAGCTGCCTTAATTAAATAAGTTTCCATAAATAGATTAGCTGCCTGAAAGAAATAAGTTTCTAAAACTAGAAGGTTTCCATAAATAGATTAGCTGCCTTATTTAATTAAGTTTCTAAAAATAGAAAGTTTCCATAATTAGAAATAAGCTGGTTAAATAAGCTAAGTATATAAGCCTAAGTATTTTCATGATTATTTTCTATGTCATATGATATAATGTATAGTTTAATAATTATTTCATGTAATTAAATTAAACTATAGGTTAAAATATTTAATTAAAGTATAACATGTTTTTAATTAAATAAGTTAAATACTTAGGTTAAAATATGTATTATTATATATTAATAATATAACCTAAGTCATGTTAATTAATTAATTATATCCATGGTTTTAAAATAATTAATTAATTATAAGTCTTAAATATACAAATACTTAGGTTAATTAATTTCATGATTATTAATAACTAAATAACCTAAGTCATGTTATTAAATTAATCATATCATTTTATTAATTTAATTTTTAACATAAGATCTTAAACATAAAAAAAAAAAAACTAAACATACACCATGAACCGGATCTAAGCTAAAAACAATGAACCGGACATGAAATCGACACCGTACCCCGAACCAACTCGGGGTACCCCGTGTCTTACTGCTGCCGTGGGACCCATACGCACCAACCAAGACCGTATGGTCTTGGTGGTGGTCGGTTTGGCCAAACCGAAACCCCTTCGTGTTCGGTGCAGCCTGCGACCAAAAACAAACACCCCTTAAAACATACTTTTGATTTTATTTAACCCCAAATCATGTTAGATCCATGTTTAATTATTAGGTTTTTGTAAAAACATAACATGTTCTTGATTTATTAAAAGATCAAATCAAAAGAAAAAATTTAAAAAGGATTTACCGAATTCGTGGATCAAAAGGATGAAGAACAAACACGATCACCAAATTAATTCCCAAGATCCAAGATCACAAACCACCTCCTTGTGGTGGTTGTAGGGTGGCGGCACAAAGAAGACAAGGGAAGGAGGTTTTTAGGTTTTTCTAAAAATCTTCTGTAAAAACTAAATGAGTAGTGTAAAAAAATATTAACCCCCTTTAGTAAATTTGACAAATGGGCTTGGCCCATTTGTCCTTGTAGCCACGGGTAGGGCCCCACTTGGGGTACCGGTACATTTTTTCCGTGTCTCGTTGTTAAGCTATACGTTTGTGATTATTTGTGTTCGTGTTTTAAGTGTTCTCGTTACGTAAATACCGTGATCTAATATATTTAATTACGCTCATAATAAATATATATACGTAATTAATAATAGTTCGTGTTTTAATTACGTTCATGATTTCATGATCGCATGTTCGTGATTAATTATCGTCAAATAATTATTACGTGCTCGTGTATAGTAAATACTTATCGTGTTCTAACACGTACGTAATACGTAAAATCCTAACACGTAATCGTAATCATGCTATATTAGGAAAGTTTAAATCTAGTACGTACGATCTTAAGGGTACTATTCATGGTAAAAGCATGCGGGTTTTACACTAGGGGTACTTCCAAATTGTATTTGTTGTCCTAGATGTTTCTTGACATCTTCAATATCCTTTTTATCCTTTTCAGATCCAATCTCAACAAAGTTCAATTTTCTCCTTTTGTGTTGTTCATACAATGCCTTGATTTCATCAAAGTTTTTGCTAACAAGCTGAGCATGAGTGAAATGCTTCACTTTCTTGAGGTAAGTCATCATCTGATTCCTTAGTTGATTAGTAGTTGGGGGCTTAACTCTTCTTTCCTTCTTTTCTCTGCAAAGAATCTTTGTTGCTCCCTGAATACATCATCAATTAACTTATCTTTCTCTTCCTCATCATAAGCATCTCTTTCTTCAGCTATTAGAGATTCATCTAGAAGTTCACTTGCTTTAAGTTCAACTTGTATCCTTTCATACTCTTCAACATTCCATTCTTGCTGCAATCTTTGTGCTTCAAGCAGTGCTTGTTTAGCTGCAAGTTCTTCTTGTTGTTGTTCTTCATGGAGTCTAGCTTATAACCTGTAAGCTACTTCTTCATCATGCTCCATTTGATGAAATTTCTTCATGGTTGTATTTATATCATTTGAATCACTATTGTAAAACCCGTATTTAAAAATAAGAATATTTAAATACCCAGTTTAATTTTAATAAACTATATAAGTATTAATTATTAGACAGAGATATAAACGCAGAAATTAAATACGCTATTCCCAGTTTATTAAATATTACAGATAATACTTATTCAGATAATAAGTATTTAATCTCGGAAAAATATTATATTTGTATTACTTATTTATAGTAAAGAGTATTACGTTTTCTAGGAAATTAAAATACGATACGCGAACACGTGAACAAATACTTAAAACGCGAAAATTAGAGGTATGCATATAGTACTTGGGCTGAGTTTTTAACTAAACAAACAAGAAAGGGGTTTTGGGCTTGAGCCCGACCCATTTCCAAAGAAACAAAGAAAAAACGGGACTTAACCCTCCCTGCTCATCAATCGAAAAAAAAAAATAAAAAAATAATTAGGGTTGCTGCCTTCTCCTTCCTGCCGACAGATGAGACAAAAAAAAAAAAAAAAAAGAAAACCGCCATTGTACCCTTCCTTTTTCCAGCCGGCGAACAACAAAAAGAAAAAAAAAGGTAATCAAATTTATTTTATTCTTTCTGCGTTTATTGAATCACGAATTAAAATAAATAAAAAAAAAACGAGAATAGGGTGTGTTTTGGTTCGACTGGACACACAAACCGAGACCAGTGGGTCTCGGTGGTTCGATTTCCAACCAGGCCGCAACCCACAGGGGGCGCGGTGGTGGTTTCGTTGTGACGGCAGCAAAGGTGAGCCACCATGGTGGTGTTGGTTAGGGACAGCAGGGGCGTGTGGGTCTGAATTTGACAGCGGGGGTGTGTCGGGTTTTGCTTGAGTAAGGAAACCGAGACCTTAAGGTCTCGGTGATCCTTTCTCTCGGGCTCAGTCACGAACCAAATCAAAAACAGGGTGCGTTTGGGAATGTTTCTGAGATAAGGGGGTGTTTGGGTCTGTCAGGAATGAAAGCAGTGGGAACCACTGCATAAGCAGTGGGAACCACTGCACAAGCAGCGGTAAATGTTAACAAGCAGTGGGAACTTTGTATTAACGGTGGGAACAGGAAAACCAACAGTGGGTACTAGATAATAGCAGTGGGAAGCACGAGTTAATTGAATTGGTAATTATTTTATAAATGAGTTATATTAATAAATTAATTATTTTACCCAATTTTGGTTATCTAATTAATAAAATTAAATTAATTCTAGCTTTCATTTTATCCTATTAAAAACTTATGATTTATAAATAATTTTATTTTAAAGATATTAAATTGGAAATATTTCTAAATCAGGAAACTTTCTATGTATGACAGGTTACTATTTTTTAGTAAGATCGTAAATATTAGAAATACATATCATACGGTAATCAGAATTACAAGAATACACATATCAGAAATAATACAGAACATTCAGATTTATCAGATTATATAGTATTATAATACAAAGACAGTTTTGAATCAAACTAAGAACAAATAAGAGGCAGTAATTGTAAACAGTTATCAGACGACTTATTTTTCCGTCTATTATTTTCGTAGTATTCGTGAAGTCAGAGCCGATCCTTCAGCTTTCATTCTTATTTCATTACTGGACACGAGGTACGGATTTTCCGTCCTTTCAGTAAGGACTTCTTTTCTATGCATGATTAGGATTCCCCATATTCAGCCAAATGCTATCCCCAGTATATGTTTAAACTTATCAGTAATCAGTTTAAAAATAAAATAAATTGCCTGAGCATTATATACAAGCATGATTAGTTTATGTACTAGTTACGGAGGTACCGTAACCACGGCACTAGAGGCACCGGTGTCGTGACTCACATGCAGGAGAGTGATATCCTGCATCGTCCCACTCAGCTCAGCTTGGCCATTTTATCAGTATTTTTAGTGGGGCGTATGGATGCATCCTAGGCTTATATGTGTTACAAGTTATCAGGGTGAATGTGGTGTGTGCTCTACATCCTTCACATTGGAGCTGATCCCTCCACCCAGCACAGTTATTTAGAGGTCACCCCTCTACAGCATGACGAGGTCACCCCTCCAGTTATTCATGCACGGTTGTTACAGCACGTGACCTATATAAGCTCTGGCAAATAAAATACAGTAAACGCATGTTTTCAGAATTAATAGTTATATTTCAGTATTTTATTTTTCATGTTTTGGGCTTATGTTTGGATTGCCGATGTTTGATTCCGGTATTTCCTTTTTGGTCAGTTAATGTTTTAGGACATTTACCTTATGCTTTGATGACACGCCATAAATACACGTAACGGTCCACTTATCCAAGTGGGGTGTTACAATTATGGTTTCAGAGCTATAGGTTCGACCTGTAGGCTCTAAAACTTGACCTGTGACTAGTGGGTAGTCACCAGGAACTTCCTAGATTTTGGTGTTGTTATCTTTCATGTTTCTCATGGATGATTCAGTCTGTTTTCTTCATTTATCAGTCAGCTTTCTTAAAGTTTTGACTAAGTAAAAGGTTGGTACATAACTAGCCATATTTAGTCGCATGTGTTTTTAGCGAATTTTCGTTTTGGTGAGCTGACCATAGGCGCTCACCCTTGCCGTTCAGATTTTGTGTTGGTAAACCGACCATAGGCGTTTACCCTTACTCATGACAGATTCATGTTTTCAGTCAAATATTACTTGGTGAACCAGCCATAAACGTTCACCATTTCTCAAGTCAAATTTCATGCCTTTCAGTGAAATGATGTTTTGTGAACCAATCCACAGTGGTTCACCTTTGTCATATCAGGACATTTCATAAGCTTTGACAAGTATGGATTGGACTACAGCCATTCATATTTAGTCCGAGATTATAAATTTCTTTACATGACCGTTCTCAGAAAATTTTGACCAGTATGGATCGAACCTAAATAGCCATACTTAGTCACATGTTTCTTTTTGAATTATGTGGATTGAACCATAGCTGTCCACATCAGTTGATTTTACACCTCAGTTGATTTGACTTTTTATGTTCCTTATAACAGTCAAATTTTCATACCCTCACGCGGATGTCGTCTTCATTATGATTCAGTCTCATGTCTCTTTACGAGGATTATGTTTTCAGCAAAGTAATGATGTTTTCATGTTAAGATACACAAGAACTTCAGAAAAACCCGTTTTCATGATAAATCATGATTGACCTTCATTTATCATGCTTCATGCGGACCACTGTTGGGACTTCGATTATATCATACTTTTCAACCGTGATACAATCAGCATTAAGTCTACGCAGAAATTATCAGCCTATCATGTTAACCGTTTCAATTCAGTTTACTACCGTTTAAATCAATTTATTTTCTTTGATAATGTCAAACAAGCGACACCAGTATCGATCATCCCACAAAATTTCCACCAGCTCCATGTACAGTATTCCGTATGTACTTCAGGTACCCTACTCCATGGATATTGCTAATCGATCTTCAATCATCTCAGGCGTCCCCACTTGTCGACATTCTACGAGATGCTGATTGCTGCTCGTGAGTTGAAGATTTTGCCAGATACTGATGCTGCTAACACTTGAAGACCTCACAAATGCTGATTGATGCTGATGCTTTGGAGATTTTCCAAGATGCCGCTTCTGTTCATACTATGAAGACTCTGCAGAACAAGGACGAAAACTATAAATTTGAAATTTCTGACGAGAATAAACTTCTACCATCTGACACTACCATTCCATTCCAGGCTTTTACCTTCTCAGCTAGATGTCACACTTCACTCAAATAACCGTTCATTCAGAAGAGTGGGAACCGGAACCCAGCCGGCCACTCAGCAGAAATAATTACATGAATCAATGTTATGATAACGACCGTCAGGAAATTGACAGACAAGCAGTAGAGACAACCATCGTACTTATAATTAATCAGCCAGTAACCATCGGAACTCCGGCACAGACGTGACCAGAAATACAGAGGTCAGCAGTCTAACCGGTCCGCCAATCCTAGCAGTTACCAAAAAATGTTTTTAGCCTTGTTCTTATTCATCTATTAAAATACATGTCAAGACATCAGTCAAGA
The DNA here is from genome assembly GCA_025667525.1 of Glebionis coronaria. Taxonomy (NCBI): domain Eukaryota; kingdom Viridiplantae; phylum Streptophyta; class Magnoliopsida; order Asterales; family Asteraceae; genus Glebionis; species Glebionis coronaria. The sequence continues at coordinate 452,895,109 of CM046875.1, read as the reverse complement.
CACGGGTCTCAAGTATCATTTCGGAAAAACACATATCAGGACACCAGTCATGGTACACGTCATACGAATCTTTTCTCAGAATACGAGTCAGAACCCATAACTCCAGTATGTTTCCAAATCAGGCCATCAGAAATTCAGAGTACCCTTCAGAAAGGAGTATACCCGTTCTATTATGCCACGCATGAATTAGACCATTAAAATTCAGTCACCATCACTATATTATTATTCAGATTAAACACACGGTAATCATTATGTGAGGTTACAGATGAACCCACTCAGTGGAAGTCGCCATGTTTACTTCACGTATTCCTATGTCAGCTTTATCTTAAATCATGTAGTACCTACCTCCCAGCCAGAAAGACTCCACCATACCACCCAGATTTATTAATTTTTCCTTTCAGTTAACGATGACATCCGTCTTACTAGATCCCAAATATTGTCATTTTAGCTCTGCCAGAAAATCAGTACAAGTTATACTTTACAGCAAGTGAATTATTATTCTGAAGCTACGAAGACCTTTCAGCTACCAGTTATAAATTCACTTTTGAAATTCCTTAAATTCATGATCAGCAGATCATTCCAGAATTCCAGATATAATTTCAGATTGTTTTCAAGAAATTCCTTCCTGACCACGAGACAGAAATTTAACATCGAGCTAGTCTCAAGAATAGAACCTGTTTTCAGAACTCTTTATTTCAGGGCTCTAGCTACGTTAAAAGAGTTGCAGCAATTGCTGCAAGAGTTACCAAAATTAGGCTTTATTCGCCCTAGCGCCCCATCGAAAAAAATTATCAGATCACCATTCCTAATAGATATTCTTTCCACGAATAGAAAGTTTAATTGACCTACTACGAGGTGTCTTAAACATTCTTCCAGAAAAATTCAAGATCATGCTACCATCAGTGGTGAGGGAAGAACATGATGTTCTTCAGACCGTTGTTGCACATACCATAACCTCTCAAAAATTTTGATCCATACTCTAGAGCTCCCTAATGCTACAACTATGTTATGAAATTTATTAAGAAAAAAAAATTCCCATGAATTCTCAGACAAAATCGTCAGTATATTCATCGATAACATTCTGATCTTCTAAATTCTAGAGAGGTACAAGATAATCATCTTCTCACCGTGGAATAGATTCCCCGATAGGAGAAAAATTATATACGCAGCTTTCTAAATATGAATCCCAGTAGAACAAGGTGGAATTTCTTGACTACACCATTTCAGTAGAAAGGAATTTCAGATAATTCTGCGAAGGTGAAGGCTATCACCAGATGGTCCCGACTGACGACTGTGAACGTACTATAAAATTTCTAAACTCAATTGACTGCTAACACAGAAATTGCTGACAGTCATCACTAAAGCCTAGACTAACGCATAAATTCTGCTATGACTATTTAACCAGATTCACACCAGAATGCCCATAGGCATAGGCAGAATTTTGATAGAAACCGTATTACACATTGATAGAGCTATGTTCATATCTAAATGCCTGACCTACTGCAGGTTCAAGATAGAACACCGTCATGTTAGTGAGTTAGTACAACCCTTAGAAATTTCTGAACAGAAATGAGACGAAATTCCATGAAATCTTTATCAGCTACCATAGGCTCAAAGAAAGTATGATACTATCTAAGTTATCGTCAACCATGTAATCAGCCTGCACATTTCTTTCATCCGAAAGGATCACGCAGTAGCAGATCTGCAGAAAATTCTGAAATTCAGCAATAGATCGTACGAATTCAAGGCATTCCTTTGACCATCATATCAGACAGAATTCATGTTCACGATCAATTATATGTTTACGCCCACTTTAAATTCATGCTTATTTTCACTTTCACGTTTACGTCTCATTCGCAGTATCATACTGTTTCAGTCCGTGTTTTATGCTATCTCATGGTTTAAGCTCACGTTTGTGTTCATAACATTGTTCACGTTCAAGTTCGTGTGCCATTTCACGATACACGTTTCTCAGTTTATTACCGAATACGGTTACAGAAAGCTTGAGAGATCAGACTCAAGTTTAGCACAACTATTCCATAACCAGGCAGACGTTTCACATCTCAGGCCATATCGTTTGGCATTTATTCCTCAGTCAGCATACGTTCATGATATGTTCTAGTATCACGTTAAGTATGATTCACGTATCACATTCATGATATACTACATTCCAAAGCTCCTCATATAATTATGAACCACGTTCACAATTGCTCACGTTGCACGTTCACAATTGTTCACGTAATTCATCCCTATATATTTTCAACAGTTTGCCCAGAAATATAAATGTTATCTTTTCGGGATAATTGTACATACCGTTTCATGTATACTACATGCTATAGCTTATTCATTCAGGTTCAGAAAATCCATCTTAAGTATGGAACCTGAAAGTATTCAGCATCATCAGGAAAGGGTCATCAGGACCAAGATTTTTTTTTATGTTTAGACCTTTGAAGGAATCGTTTCGAGCGGGAGGCCACTCGAAACAGAGGAGTCCATCCGGACCTCTCATCCCCTTTCCTTCAGTAAATCCAGTTAAGTTCTTTTAGTCATGTCACGTTCCTTGTTCTCTTCAGCCATGTCACGTTACATGATCATTTCAGCCATGGCAGGTTTATACCTATCAACAGTATTATGTCTTAGTTAGAAGACAAATCATCCTTCAGCTTATTCGTCTTTCAGTTACGTGCTTTCAGTTCTTATAACTTCATCAGCTTATTACCTTTAATTCGAGGACGAATTCCTCCTTTTTAGAGGGGAAGAATTGTAAAACCCAGTATAGTCGTATCATTAATTCGGGGACGAATTATCGTTTTTAGAGGGGAAGAATTGTAAAACCCGTATTTAAAAATAAGAATATTTAAATACGCAGTTTAATTTTAATAAACTATATAAGTATTAATTATTAGACAGAGATATAAACGCAGAAATTAAATACGATATTCCCAGTTCATTTAAATATTACAGATAATACTTATTCAGATAATAAGTATTTAATCTTGGAAAAATATTATATTTGTATTACTTATTTATAGTAAAGAGTATTACGTTTTCTAGGAAATTAAAATACGATACGCGAACACGTGAACAAATACTTAAAACGCGAAAATTAGAGGTATGCATATAGTACTTGGGCTGAGTTTTTAACTAAACAAACAAGAAAGGGGTTTTGGGCTTGAGCCCGACCCATTGCCAAAGAAACAAAGAAAAAACGGGACTTAACCCTCCCTGCTCATCAATCGAAAAAAAAAATAAAAAAATAATTAGGGTTGCTGCCTTCTCCTTCCTGCCGACAGATGAGACAAAAAAAAAAAAAAAAAACCGCCATTGTTCCCTTCCTTTTTCCAGCCGGCGAACAACAAAAAGAAAAAAAAAGGTAATCAAATTTATTTTATTCTTTCTGCGTTTATTGAATCACGAATTAAAAAAAAAAAAAAAAACGAGAATAGGGTGTGTTTTGGTTCGACTGGACACACAAACCGAGACCAGTGGGTCTCGGTGGTTCGATTTCCAACCAGGCCGCAACCCACAGGGGGCGCGGTGGTGGTTTGGTTGTGACGGCAGCAAAGGTGAGCCACCATGGTGGTGTTGGTTAGGGACAACAGGGGCGTGTGGGTCTGAATTTGACAGCGGGGGTGTGTCGGGTTTTGCTTGAGTAAGGAAACCGAGACCTTAAGGTCTCGGTGATCCTTTCTCTCAGGCTCAGTCACGAACCAAATCAAAAACAGGGTGCGTTTGGGAATGTTTCTGAGATAAGGGGGTGTTTGGGTCTGTCAGGAATGAAAGCAGTGGGAACCACTGCATAAGCAGTGGGAACCACTGCACAAGCAGCGGGAAATGTTAACAAGCAGTGGGAACTTTGTATTAACGGTGGGAACAGGAAAACCAACAGTGGGCACTAGATAATAGCAGTGGGAAGCACGAGTTAATTGAATTGGTAATTATTTTATAAATGAGTTATATTAATAAATTAATTATTTTACCCAATTTTGGTTATCTAATTAATAAAATTAAATTAATTCTAGCTTTCATTTTATCCTATTAAAAACTTATGATTTATAAATAATTTTATTTTAAAGATATTAAATTGGAAATATTTCTAAATCAGGAAACTTTCTATGTATGACAGGTTACTATTTTTTAGTAAGATCGTAAATATTAGAAATACATATCATACGGTAATCAGAATTACAAGAATACACATATCATAAATAATACAGAACATTCAGATTTATCAGATTATATAGTATTATAATACAAAGACAGTTTTGAATCAAACTAAGAACAAATAAGAGGCAGTAATTGTAAACAGTTATCAGACGACTTATTTTTCCGTCTATTATTTTCGTAGTATTCGTGAAGTCAGAGCCGATCCTTCAGCTTTCATTCTTATTTCATTACTGGACACGAGGTACGGATTTTCCGTCCTTTCAGTAAGGACTTCTTTTCTATGCATGATTAGGATTCCCCATATTCAGCCAAATGCTATCCCCAGTATATGTTTAAACTTATCAGTAATCAGTTTAAAAATAAAATAAATTGCCTGAGCATTATATACAAGCATGATTAGTTTATGTACTAGTTATGGAGGTACCGTAACCACGGCACTAGAGGCACCGGTGTCGTGACTCACATGCAGGAGAGTGATATCCTGCATCGTCCCACTCAGCTCAGCTTGGCCATTTTATCAGTATTTTTAGTGGGGCGTATGGATGCATCCTAGGCTTATATGTGTTACAAGTTATCAGGGTGAATGTGGTGTGTGCTCTACATCCTTCACACTGGAGCTGATCCCTCCACCCAGCACAGTTATTTAGAGGTCACCCCTCTACAGCATGACGAGGTCACCCCTCCAGTTATTCATGCACGGTTGTTACAGCACGTGACCTATATAAGCTCTGGCAAATAAAATACAGTAAATGCATGTTTTCAGAATTAATAGTTATATTTCAGTATTTTATTTTTCATGTTTTGGGCTTATGTTTGGATTGTCGATGTTTGATTCCGGTATTTCCTTTTTGGTCAGTTAATGTTTTAGGACATTTACCTTATGCTTTGATGACACGCCATAAATACACGTAACGGTCCACTTATCCAAGTGGGGTGTTACAACTATCATCTTCTTCTTCTGATTCAGATTGTAGCTTCTTCTTGCCCTTGTCCTTTGGGTCAATCTTAGGTTGTTTCTTTGTAAACTTTGAAGATCTTTTATCTTCTCCCTCATTTGGTTGTTTACTTGGTATAATAATACCTTTTGTAGCAGTCTTTGAAGTCTGCACCTTCTTACCTCTATCTTGGACTTCACTGGCATGATTTGGTTGTTCCACATATTGATCTTTATGTTCGTGTGGTTCTTCAACCTGTTCCTGTTGTGCCTTTCTTTCCACTTCTGCTAGTCTAGCTTTTTCTGTTGAACTTTTCTCCTTAAGACCAAGAAAAAGGTTTGCTAAGGTCTCATCTTCTCCAAAAGATGGAGTATGACTCTCCTCAGAAGTTGGTAGTGAAGATCTTTGACCAGCAGTACCTGCACCTGAAGCGGTACTTGCACTAGGCTTGACGGTACTTGGGTCATCAGCAGTACTTTCTTCACCAATTGTAGACACATTACTATCATCAATGATCGACATCGAAGTGCCGGTCAAAAACAACCTAATTACCTTATACTAGATAGGGTAAGCGGGTATCAATCCACGAGGACTATGTGGTTTTAGTTTAAGTTTTGGGGTGATCACTGATCAATAAAGGTTTTGGTTTTGAAATCTAACAACTAAAATACTTTTAATAATAAAAATGCGGATTAAAAATTAAAAATAATTATTAAACTAATAATTAAGCTAGAAAAATAAAATAAAGATGTAAACAATTAAAAGAAAAAATGTAACCCCTTCCAGCTCCTAATATTTATGGTTGGTCACACTTATGGATAATCGAAACTTTTTAGAACCGATTACAAAGATTATTTTGACTTAATATGAATGAATTAATGTCGGCATTTATTATGTTCATCAACGACTCGCAATAATAAATCTTATATTAATCCAACCAATAATTATGTTTTAACAATTTATTTAGGTACAACTTATGTTGATTAAACGACCATCTTTTTTTTAACTAAATAAAATAAGTATGAATCGTTAACTAACAATAAATTGTCTAACACAAACAATTAAACATAATATTAAATCGATAAAAATAATTTATAAATAAATCATAAATCAATGTAATAAAAATATGATAATCCAAAAGTAATGATCAAACCATAAATAAAGTTACCGAAAGGAATTACAACAAAATTAGCCGGACATTGCGGTGTACTCGAACCACTTAATCTCAACCATCATACTTTTCTTTTTTCCAATATATATATGGCAACTCTTTTTTTTTTGTTTCTTGCCAATCGTTGATTTTTTTCTCTTTATTGTTCTCTTTTTTTTTGAATCGACTGTATCTCTTTGTGAATTCGGTTGTCCCACTTTTGCGTTTATAGTGTCAGCAATTGTTGTAAGTTGTCCCCTTTTGCGGCCCAATAAAATTCCTCCTTTTTTTGTTTTGATTATGTGTATATATACACTCCTCTAGTCGGTTATGTTTAATGGGCTTTCGGGCCAAAAATTATTATTATTATTATTTATTTTATTTTTTTACTCTTTTGGCATATAATAATTTTGGCCCAATAAAATATAACCCAACACCAACAATTGCTCAAACGAAGCCCGGACAAATAAAAGATGACCGAAAATATTGCGACGCGCTCAAATCTTTTTCTTCAATATTTTTTCTTCATTTATCGGCGCTCACAATGTCTTTTCTCAAAAAATTAATTAAGCGTCCATTTTTATTCCACTTCGCTCGTAACCTATATAATCACAAAACACACTCAAAGTACATATATAACGACTAATAAATATATAATTATGCTAAATTAACATGATATGAGGTGAATACAAAATACACCGATTAACTCCTCTCAACTTAAACTTTTACCGTCTCGAGTAAAAATAAAATAAAAATATACAAGCATGTTAATTTCATAATTTTTAATCATACTATTGGAATTTCATCAAAAAGGTCACATTCAACCTAATACACTAATAACCATCCTACATGACAAATAATCCAAAATGATTACCAATATTTTTATCTTTCTTAAACACTTAGCATAACCATTCCTATTGATTCCATTTACTTTATATTTCATATAATTAACCATGTGTCCAACGTACCTAATGCACACCTATAATCAATATAAACATTAATCTAAAACAAAAGGTGAGAATATCGTACACCTTTTATGACATTGGAGTTTTTATACCATAAAAGCACATCATAAGCCATCATACTTTAGCTTACATACTTCCACTTTTTTTTCTCATCATTTTTTTTTCACACATTTTTTTTCATATCTTTTTTTTTTTTTTTTTTTTTTCACATCACACATAAGCTCTCCCTTTTTTAGCCATTCGAGAACGCTTCTTATACTAGTCATCCCGAACGCTTTATACACTCCTTTTAAGGTTGATATAAAGACCGATTATTCAGAAAAATGAATATCTATCCTATAGGTGCATACTACGACACATTGGCACATGAGAACCGGTTAATTAAGTCTGTTTAATTGAATGGGAACAGTTATACTTCGTGCCTACTGGTACATCACATGATGGAGTTACCTACCACATAGTATAATTATACAATGCAATAAATTAAACTAATCTTCCTAATTTCATTACAACAATACAAGGATTGGGTTATTTCACATATAATTGTCTCAGCTAAGTGCAATGCTATCCATCATAAAAATTGGCGTCTGACCCATGCTAACAACTAAAGTATCACCTTGCGCGGGTGACGAATCAGATAGGCAAGCCCAGCATATGACTACCACCAATAATAATGACAGTTCTCCAACTCTTTTCTAAGGCCACCGTGCGCGGGTGGCGAGCCGAATAAGATCAATTTCAAATGTCCTAACCCAACTATTACATTACTATATTCATATCATTTATTTAAACTTTCTACCCGATCTAAGCAAAGGTAAGTAGAGAGAATTCAACCGGCGTGGTTTGATCATCTAATTATACATATGCCTAACTACATGCAAACAATCAAATCAATTTAATAACCAAATTATACAATAGAATCGGGTGCACCTGATAATTATGGCCAAATCTTCTAGCTTGCTCCAATAAATCATCCACAAGCTAATCTTTAGAATCTGCAAACACTCAACAAACATATATGTAGAAGAAACTTCCACATCTAATTAGCACAAGACTCTTATAATGTGATGTAAAAATTTTCCCAAAAATCACATTTTAACCCATTTTGACCAAATTTTCACACAAAAACATGTAACACATGTGCCACCCCCCTCAACTTAAAGCATTGCATTGTCTCTAATGCAAAAACTTTAAATTGAAATTTTGGTTAAAAATCAATTTGACAACCTCACACAAAAAACAAAAACCTAACTCACTTTCGTAGGAATCACGGTTGCATTTAGCGTATGCAACAAGCCTTTAAACCACTCGGTAGCCCGACTGGACGAGTTTTATCTCGTGAGGGTTTGTAGTGAACACACCCACAAAGTTCCACAAACCACGGGTTGCCTCCCGCGAAGCGCTAAGTTTACCATCTTCAGCCAGACATAACTCATATGAGTTATTGAGACGGTTGGAGTGGTTCCAAGTAAACCACATCCACCGTTTCCATCTGATCACTTTCTAACTCAACATACGGCTTTAAACGGTGTCCATTAACTTTAAAAGGCTCTCCACCCACCATATTTTTTATTCCAATGGCTCCGTATGGAGAGACTTGAGTCACAATGTATGGTCCCGTCCATTTACTTCTCAACTTTCCAGGAAAAAGCTTAAGTCTAGCATTGAATAACCAAACTTTTTGACCAACCAAGAACGATTTCTTGGTGATGTGTCGATCATGAAAAGCTTTGGTTTTCTCCTTATAAATCCTAGAACTTTCATAGGCATCACGTCTAATCTCATCTAGTTCAGATAATTGAAGTTTCCTAGAACTACCTGCTTTCTCTAAATCCAAATTAACAGTCTTAATCGCCCATTCAGCCCTATGCTCTATCTCAACCGGTAAATGACATGCCTTGCCATATACCAACTTGTACGGTGACATACCAATAGGAGTCTTAAAAGCCGTCCTATATGCCCACAAAGCATCATCTAACCTCAAGGACCAATCTTTCCTATCACTACGGACGGTCTTTTCCAAAATTCGCTTAATCTCCCTATTAGATACTTCCACCTGTCTACTAGTCTGTGGGTGATAAGGGGTAGCTATCCTATGATTAACTCCATAGTGTTTCAATAATTTCCCAAATCTAAAGTTCTTAAAGTGAGAACCCCCATCACTAATTATAGCCTTAGGAATTCCATGTCTAGCAAAGATATTCTTCTTAACAAACTTAAGAACTACACTATGGTCATTCGTTCTAGTAGCCTCAGCCTCTACCCACTTAGACACATAATCAACTGCCACTAAAATGTAAACATTGCTATGTGAAGTGGGGAATGGTCCCATAAAGTCAATACCCCACACGTCAAAGATCTCAACAACAAGTATGGGATTCATAGGCATTTGATCATGCCTTGAAATCCCACCAACTTGTTGGCAACGAATACATGCTTTCACAAAAGACTGGGCATCCTTGAAGATAGTCGGCCAAAAGAAACCGCTTTGCAGGACTTTATGCCCAGTTTTCGTAGCACCAAAGTGACCACCACATGCATAAGAATGGCAATGAGCCAATATGTCCATATGCTCATGGTCAAGAACACATCTCCTAACGACTTGGTCAGCACACACCTTATAGAGCTCCAGATCCTCCCAAAAATAATGCTTCAACTGGGAGAAGAAGTATTTTCTTTGTTGCTTGGACCGAAAATCCGGAAGCTTTTTAACAGCTAGATAATTAACTATATTAGTGTACCAAGGAACCTTAGAAACCTCAAATAAACTTTCATCCGGAAAGCTTTCCTTAATCACATCAGAAGGGTTGAACGACGGAGGGATAATTCTAGACAAATGGTCGGCAACTACATTTTCTGACCCCTTTTTATCCCGAATTTCTAGATTAAATTCCTGTAAAAGCAAAATCCACCTAAGCAACCTCGGTTTTGTCTCTTTCTTAGTCAACAAATGTCTTAAGGCACTATGATCTGAAAATACTATCACCTTAGAATGCCCCCAAATATAGGACCTAAACTTATCAATATCAAAAACCACGGCTAACAACTCTTTTTCAGTAGTGGTGTAATTCATTTGAGCTTCTAAAAAAGTCTTACTAGCATAAAAGATCACAACGGGTTTCTTATCGACCCGCTGTCCTAGAACCGCCCCAGCGGCATAATCACTCGCATCACACATGATCTCGAAAGGCTTCGACCAATCAGGTGATTGCAGAATAGGGGCTTCTACAAGCTTTTGCTTAAGCATGTTGAATGCTTTAAGACATGATTCATTAAAGTCAAAGCGTGCATCTTTTAAGAGTAGATTGCAAAGTGGCTTTGATATTGCACTAAAATCTTTAATAAATCGCCTATAGAACCCGGCATGACCAAGAAAAGAACGCACACCCTTGACGGTAGTGGGAGGAGGAAGGGTCGAAATTACTTAAACTTTGGCACGATCAACCTCAAATCCTTTTTCAGACACAACATGCCCTAATACAATTCCCTCTCGAACCATGAAATGGCTCTTCTCCCAACTAAGCACCAAATTAGTTTCGGTGCATCTTTTTAACACACTTTCAAGCTGATTAAGGCAGCTTTCAAAGGATTGACCAAAAATGGAGAAATCATCCATAAATATCTCTACAGATTCTCCAACCATGTCCGAAAAGATACTCATCATACACCGCTGAAAGGTAGCGGGTGCATTACACAGGCCAAAAGGCATTCTTCGAAATGCAAACGTCCCGTATGGACACGTAAACGTAGTTTTGGCCTGGTCATCAGGATGGATGGGTATTTGATTATAACCAGAGTACCCATCCAAGAAGCAATAAAATTTCTTACCCGAAAGCTTCTCAACTATTTGATCAATGAAGGGTAGTGGGAAGTGATCTTTAGATGTGGCATTATTCAGCTTACGGTAATCTATACAAACTCTCCACCCAGTAACTGGTCGGGTTGTGAGCTTTTCCCCATTCTCGGTTTCTACAACGGTGATTCCGGCCTTTTTAGGCACCGTTTGAGTAGGACTTACCCATTTACTATCCGAGATGGGATAGATGATACCGGCATCTAACCATTTAAGAACTTCCGTCTTCACTACCTCTTTCATATTAGGATTCAGACGCCTTTGCGCATCTCTTGCTGGCTTAATATTTGGGTCAGTAACAATTCGATGCATACATAATGAAGGGCTGATCCCTTTCAAGTCTGCAATCGTCCATCCCACTGCTGCTTTGTACTTGGAAAGCACCTTTAGAAGTGCTCCCTCTTGTGATTCAGAAAGATCAGAAGCAACAATAACGGGTAATGTATTGTTAGGACCTAGAAAAGCATATTTGAGATTGGATGGCAAAGGTTTTAGTTCAAGAGTTGGAGACACCTCCAAAGACGGCTTCGTAGCCGTGTCAAAAGTAGAAGGCAAGGGCTCCACTTTATACGACCAAGGTGGTTTTTGATGGTCCAAAGAACTGACCAAACACTCTTGAATCTCTAGAACTTCAGCAATATCAAGAATCTCCTCATTATCACCAGTTAGATATAATTCCAAAGGATCATTCTTAAGCATACGGGGTGCATGATTTTGAACTTCCTCATCAATCAAATCTACTTGGTAACATTCATTCATCGTAGGAGAATTCATAGAAATAAACACATTTAATCGTATCTTCTTATTACCGAATGCAATATCCATGGCACCAGTCCGACAATTAATCCTAGCATCTATCGTGGCTAAGAATGGGCGGCCAAGGATAATAGTTGGTTGAACATCCTTGTATTGTGACTCGGTGTCCATAACAAAGAAGTCAACCGGGTAATAGAAATCATCAACTTTCACAATAACATCCTCTAAGATACCTCTAGGAATTTTGGTAGATCGATCGGCTAAGGAAATAATGGCGTCAGTCTTACGAAGAGTTCCTAAGTCATACTTATCAACCAAACTAGCAGGAAGGATGTTGATACTGGCACCAAGATCAAGGAGCGCCTTCTTAATGGCAATATTTCCGAGCACCACTGAAATCAACGGTGCTCCATGATCTTTGAATTTAGGAGGAAGGGAGCTAGATAAGACTGCACTAACATGCTCAGTTAGGTCAATCTTTTTAGGCAAAGACGCCTTCAGCTTCCTCTTCTGGGTACACAAGTCCTTTAAAAACTTGGCATACGCAGGAATTTGCTTGATAGCATCAATAAGGGGGAGATTGATCTTAACTTGCTTGAAATTCTCCCACATATCCTCAGCGTGAGGACCCTTTTTAGCTAACCTTGCAGATGTCGATTTCTCCAAAGCCGTAGGGTAAGGTGTGCTGGACACACCACCCTCCCAACTTCAGGAGATTCAGTAGCTTTAGGATTCGGTGTTGCTGGTTTAGGAAAATCATTTAACAAATCATTTACCAACTCAGAACCGGACTTAACATTATTAGAATTTTTACCTTCAACAATAATCTCGTCATCGGTAACGAAATCCTCGACATCAGGAGAATTTGGAATTCCCTTGTCATTGTTGTAAATTTTACCGTTTCGAAGAGATGTCACCATATTCACGTGCTCATTTCCATTTTTCCTGTGTGCAGGATTCATGGTGGGGTAGCTCGGTAGCCTTCCCTCATCTCTTTTGCTTAATTGATCCGCCAATTGACCAACTTGTCTCTCAAGAGCTGCAATAGATTTAGTAGTGGTCTCGTGTCTTTGATTAGTGACCTCAAATTTTCTATTAATCTCTTGATTGTTGGTAGACAATGAATCCATAAGCCTATCAAACTTTCGGTCAAGGTTCAAGAGACAGTTGTCATCTTGGCCTTGGCCCTGATTTGGATATTGTTGTTGTGGCCTATGATTGTAAGAATTTTGTTGGAAGTTAGATGAATCGCCACCCTCGTACCTTGGTTTGTAACCATAGTGTTGTTGTTGGGCATTATTAGGGTGATTGTCTTCATCTTTCCAACGGAGGTTGGGGTGATTGCGCCATCCAGGATTATAACTTTCGGAGAATGCGTCATTTTGTGGACGACCACCATAGACTCCACTTACCTCCTCATTTGGTGGTGCCCCCCAACTTTGACAATTTTCGACATAGTGACTCGGATCACCACACATTGAACACCCACTATGCGACACATTAGACACATTCGGCACACCTTTTCCTATATTTTTCAACAAAAGATCAACTTTCTTACTTAACTCGCTAATCTCAAAATTTGTGCCACGTTGGTTAGACACATAATTGGCGGAAGATGGGTGGTTGTTTCGATCCACTGAAGCTTGGGTCTTAGAACCTTTGCTTAGTTTTTCAAAAAACTCCCATTCTTCCTCCATAGGTCGCGAGAAAAACATACCCCCACTAGTGGCCATCACAAATTGTTGGTTGTTATAATCCAACCCATCATAGAAGACTTTGACAAGCTCCCATTTTGGAACATCGTGATGAGGGCATGTTCTTAATAACTCCTTAAGTCTATTAAATGCTTCATGAAACTGCTCGCCTGGGATTTGACGAAAGGATTTAATCTTATTCCTAATGGCAGCTGTTTTACTTATAGAATAAAATTCCTCAAGAAAAGCATATTGCATTTCAGACCATGAGTTAATACTACCTGGCTCAAGAGATGAGAACCAGTCCTTAGCTTGATCTTTAAGAGAAAAAGGAAAAAGGCGAAGTCTTACCTCATCCTTGGTAATGTTATTAACCTGATGTGTGTCAGCAATTGAGAAGAATTCTCGTAGATGTGCATATGGCTCCTCACGACCTCTAAACACTGGCAAAATTGCTATGAGGTTCGGCTGGATCTTGAAGTTACTTGTAACCCCTTTAACCGGATCCGGATAAACGATAGGCGAAGGATCCTCGAAGATTCCCGGCCTGTAATAAGAATCAACACCCCGTGGTGGAGATTCTTCTCCGCTACTACTACCGCTAGCACTTCCGCCAACGTCTTCGTCACCTGGCATTTCAGCGAAAAGCTCTGCTAAACCTGAAAAATCAAGATTAGTAGAAAACTGTCGTAACGTCTTCCTTCTTAACCTTGCACTTTTCTCAACCTCAGGATCGTAAGATAACGGTGATGTACGTCCCGATCTACGTGTGCGCATACACTAACCTGCACACTCACAAGAAACAAAACAAACAAACAAAACAAAACAAGAAAAATAAAATCTTTTTGTATTTTTGTATTTTATTAAAGAAAAATATTAACAAAAACTTAAACGAAAAGCTCACTGAGTCCCCGGCAGCGGCGCCCAATTTTTGATCGACGTCGAAGTGCCGGTCAAAAATAACCTAATTACCTTATACTAGATAGGGTAAGCGGGTATCAATCCACGAGGACTATGTGGTTTTAGTTTAAGTTTTGGGGTGATCACTGATCAATAAAGGTTTTGGTTTTGAAATCTAACAACTAAAATACTTTTAATAATAAAAATGCGGATTAAAAACTAAAAATAATTATTAAACTAATAATTAAGCTAGAAAAATAAAATAAAGATGTAAACAATTAAAATAAAAAATGTAACCCCTTCCAGCTCCTAATATTTATGGTTGGTCACACTTATGGATTATCGAAACTTTTTAGAACCGATTACAAAGATTATTTTGACTTAATATGAATGAATTAATGTTGACATTTATTATGTTCATCAACGACTCACAATAATAAATCTTATATTAATCCAACCAATAATTATGTTTTAACAATTTATTTAGGTACAACTTATGTTGATTAAACGACCATCTTTTTTTTAACTAAATAAAATAAGTATGAATCGTTAACTAACAATAAATTGTCTAACACAAATAATTAAACATAATATTAAATCGATAAAAATAATTTATAAATAAATTATAAATCAATGTAATAAAAATATGATAATCTATTAGTAATGATCAAACCATAAATAAAGTTACCGGAAGGAATTACAACAAAATTAGCCGGACATTGCGGTGTACTCGAACCGCTTAATCTCAACCATCATACTCTTCTTTTTTCCAATATATATATGGCAACTCTTCTTTTTTTTTGTTTCTTGCCAATCGTTGATTTTTTTCTCTTTATTGTCCTCTTTTTTTTTTGAATCGACTGTATCTCTTTGTGAATTCGGTTGTCCCACTTTTGCGTTTATAATGTCAGCAATTGTTGCAAGTTGTCCCCTTTTGCGGCCCAATAAAATTCCTCCTTTTTTTGTTTTGATTATGTGTATATATACACTCCTCTAGTCGGTTATGTTTAATGGGCTTTCGGGCCAAAAATTATTATTATTATTATTTATTTTATTTTTTTACTCTTTTGGCATATAATAATTTTGGCCCAATAAAATATAACCCAACACCAACAATTGCTCAAACGAAGCCCGGACAAATAAAAGATGACCGAAAATATTGCGACGCGCTCAAATCTTTTTCTTCAATATTTTTTCTTCATTTATCGGCGCTCACAATGTCTTTTCTCCAAAAAATTAATTAAGCGTCCATTTTTATTCCACTTCGCTCGTAACCTATATAATCACAAAACACACTCAAAGTACATATATAACGACTAATAAATATACAATTATGCTAAATTAACATGATATGAGGTGAATACAAAATACACCGATTAATCAATCACCAAGGTATCCTCAGACACCTTATCCTTTTCAAAAGTTGTCATTTCAATCTCCATTTTCTCTGTCTTGTCTGACCCATCATCTTTCTTTGACAGTACTTGAGTTGACTGTTTTTTTTTGTAATTGTGGAGTTGTGGTAACAGGAAATGTTTGATCTATTTCCTCAAGCTTATCATAGTACTTATTCCAATTGGCTTCTTGAAGCACCTATTCTTGTGGTAGTGGTGATTGTGGCTAAGATTGATCTTCCATGTTGATGTCATCAATAAAGTGTTCAATCTCATCATCATTAGTTAAATTCATTACCTCAGAATTTCTTTCTTCCCTAAAATTAGCTAGAATATCAAAAGAAGGTCATGCTTCCGCTAAATTCCTCCCATGTTTGGTTGCAATTAGTTATTTCTTCCTGAAAGCCCTTAGCTTCTGCTTTGGCTCCCTTAACTGAGCCTTTTGAATTGACCTGTGATGCATGATCCAAGGATTTGCTCTTTTCCTTAGCTTTTTAATCTTGGCTTCTAGTTCTTCAATTCTTTTATCTTCTACAAGTTTTGCATCTTGCAAATCTTTAACCTGTTTAGACAAACTTGTACACAAAGCAGTTAAATGTGCAAAATCTAACCCTTCTGTTGCCCTGGCTTGTGGAGAACCACTAGCAGCATGTGAAGTAGCAGGTGTGTGGATCATATCATCAGAGATGGGTTGATCATCATTATGATGAGAAGAAGAAGTTTGAAATTCTCTAGAGGGTTGGGGACTGTGATGAGAGGGAGTTTGCTGAGGTTCACAAGCTGAAATAGGATCCTCACCCTCTGTGTTAGCCTCATCTGCTAAGATATGGGCAAACAATGGTGTTACAGTCCTTATAAAAGTAGTACCTTTCTTTGATAAGAAGGAAAAGGTCCTATTAGTGAAAGTAGGGACATCCTATGTTTCTAATGAGGTAGATAGGTTAGGGATTTGGTCCTGAATTAGTAACTAAATAAATTTAGGATACATCAAGAATTTCTTAGAGGCATCTAAATTCCTATTCATACCATCAAATATTAATTTTGAAAAATTAAAAACTTTATTATTTGCCAAACAAATACCAGCTAATGCCAAAGCAC
This sequence comes from Glebionis coronaria, assembly GCA_025667525.1. Lineage (NCBI taxonomy): Eukaryota > Viridiplantae > Streptophyta > Magnoliopsida > Asterales > Asteraceae > Glebionis > Glebionis coronaria. The sequence continues at coordinate 452,878,197 of CM046875.1, read as the reverse complement.
CGGGAATTTGATCAAAAGAAGTACTTTTAGAGCTTATACAGTGAATAATAGTATGAAAAAGCAATCTTCATTGAGGTGAAAATAAACCCTTAAAGAAAGTAAGAATTTCCCTACCACCCTCATATCCCATGGCTGCAAGGCCATCATGTATTTCAGAGTCAGTTAGCATACTAATGCCATTAGCATCATTAAGCCTTAAAGATGCTCTTAACAGAACTTCGGTAACAATATATTCCTATCATTAACCCTAGCTCTAATATAGGGTTGAGTATGAAGAATACCAATAGTAGCAGTATTCCAAAATTGTTCAACAATAGGAATAGATATAGTGGGACTTGCAGTAAGTGCATATTATATGTGATTCGAAATAGAAAGTCAAGAATCTCATGAAAACCATTCGAATCAGTTTTCTGAATTAGCAACCTAATTGTTTTTAGAGATCACTTGAAGAGAAGCCATTGTTGTTTTTGATGAACGAAGATGAGAATTAGAGTTATAGAATCGAGGTATAAAAATAAAAGATTAGGTGAATCAGTTATGTAACTGGGGTTGGTTTATATATGGGGAGAAAATCCAAGCGCGAAGAAACCACCATTTTTACAAAAGAGACCCTTAAACGGTACAACGGTTATATAGCGGTACATGGAACATAAACGGTACTTTAATTTTGCCTAGCGGTACTTGGTTTCCAAAACGGTACCTCAAAGATAAGACCGGTACATGTAATCTACTATCATTGTAACCTCTTTTACCTTGATCTAATAACCTCCAAAAAATACAAACACTATACAATAGAAATAACAAAACAAATGAACATTTATTACCTCCCCTTAACATAGGCAGCAGTTATTGGTTAAGCATACCAATATGTGTTACCAAGAACTCAAATCTCTTAGTTTCAGATGCCTTGGTCAATAAATCAGCTACATTGTTATCTGTATGGATCTTCAAAACCTGAATAAGCTTTTTCTCCTAAGCATCCCTTATAAGGTGATATCATATTTCAATATGCTTGGTTTTAGAGTGAACGAAAGGATTTTTGACAATGCAGATATTACTTTCATTATCAATGTAAATTTTGGTATTCATGAAGTTGAAACCATAATCCAACATCTTGTTCTGAATCCAAAGTACTTGTCCACAACAATGAGCAGCAGCTACATATTCAGTTTCAATTGTAGAAGTAACAACAATAGTTTGCTTTTTACACTGCCAAGATATGACTCTTCTGCCTAGGAATTGACAACCTCCTGTTGTGAATTTCTATCATGATTAGCTCCATCATAGTCACTATCTGAGTAAGCTTCCAAATCAAAGCTAGAATCTCTAGGATACCATAAACCTAAGTTAGGATGTCCTTTGAGATACTTGAAAATCCTTTTCACAGCATGCAGATGTGAAACTTTTGGATTTACTTAAAACCTTGAACAAGCACACACATCCATCCTAGAAGTAGTAAGATACATCAATGAACCATTCATTGACCTATATAGGTGAGGATCCACATCTGCATCATGTTCATCTTTTGACAAAGACTTCTTGGCTTCAAAATGTGTACTTGTACTTCTTGTATCCATACTTGAAAACTTCTTCAATATTTCAGTAACATACTTATCTTGACTAATAAATATTCCATCTTTCCTTTGTTTGACATGAATTCCTAAAAAGAAAGTAAGTTCTCCCATAGAACTCATCTGAAACCTTCCTTTCATCAAAGCTTCAAACTCTTCACACCATGACTTTTTGGTTGAACAAAAAATAATGTCATCTACATAAACTTGAACTAAGATAATATCCTTAGCATTCTTCTTGATGAAAAGAGCCGTGGGTGCCTCTCCTATATCCATGTTCCAAAAGAAAATTGGAAAGTGTTGCATACCATGCCCTAGAAGCTTGATGAAGACCATAAAGAGCTTTGATAACTTTGTAGACTCTGTTGGAGAATTTAGGATCTACAAACCCTAGAGGTTGTGAAACATATACCTCCTCAAAAATAGTGCCATAAAGAAAATCACTTTTCACATCTATTTGATAGACAATAAAACCCATGTATGATGCAAAGGCCAAAATAACCTAATGGCTTCTTTCCTTGCCACTGGTGTAAAAACCTCATCATAGTCTATCCCTTCTTCCTAACTATATCCTTGAGCAACAAGTCTAGCCTTGTTCCTCACAACAACACCTCTTTCATCCTTTTTGTTTCTAAAAACCCACCTTGTACTAATTACTCTTTTTCTAGAAGGTAGGTCAACAAGAATCCAAACCTTTTATAGTTCAAATTGCATCAGCTCTTCTTGCATAGCATCCACCCAGCTTTCCTCATCAAGAGGTTGAGAAATATTATTAGGCTCTACTTATGATAGAAAAAAAGCAAACAAGAAATATTGAGTATCTTTATGATTTGTTGTCTGTTGTTGCTTAACATAACTCACAAGTGAATGGGTTTCAACACCAGCTTTAACTTGTATCCTGGTTTGCACAACAGACTTTGGATCTCCAATGATCTGAGCTATAGGATGATTGTTGTTGATTCTATGAGTGGGAATAGGACTGAATGGTATATCGGTTTCCAAGTTATTGAAATCAGTCACTACACCCTGCTCATCATAGGAAGCATTTGAGAAGATTCATTCCTTTAGACTAGCATAAGCATCTTCATCATCCATAGATTGAAGAATGTCTTCTAGCGAATCAAAAGTCTTTGCAGAATTTGTGTCAGCAGGACTTGTAGATTAAGTATCGCTGTTTTGCAAATGTACTGCTGAACTTTGTGATTCCAAGGGTTCTTCTCTAGAATTTGCTGTAGCATTATTTTCTTGATCCATAAGCCTCTGAAGTTCATCATGTGAGGCTTGATCATCATTTGGTACCACTGGTTGCTTCTGTTGTGGGCTTATTAATGTAGGTGAGACAGTAGGCAGATTTGGTACATAGATATGAGCATTATCATCATCATCTTGAGTGTCTGATGTAGAAGCACTCTCTACTTGAGTACATGTGCTTGTTTCACTTGTCTCTTTACCTACATTGTTAATTGGACAATCTTGTTGCACAGAATAGTAATTCATGAAGTTAGTTAGATAATCCAAATCAAACATCCAAGCCTAACCTATTCTTGGGACATTGGGCTTATTCTCTAAAAAGTTGACATGGGCATTCTCCTCAACCCTGCCTGATGCCAAATTATAAACCCTTTATGCTCTACTTTGCAAAGAATATCCTACAAGATATCTTGAATCAGACTTTCCATCAAACTTTCCTAACTGATTAAGAGTATTCAGTATAGAAACATGACACCCAAAATGTCTTAAGTGACTTATGGTTGGCTTAGTGCCAGTAAAAAGTTCATAAGGTGTTTTGTTATGAGGCTTAGTTACCAAAACTCTATTAAGCACCTAACATGCAGTATTGATTGCTTCTGCCCAAAATGTATTAGGCAAAAGTGAATCAATCAACATTGTCCTAGCAGCCTCAATTAGTGTCCTATTCTTCCTTTCAGCTACTCCATTTTGTTGTGGAGTCCTAGGATTACTAAATTGTCTCTTGATTCCCTTAGACCTACAGAATTTATAAAGTTCAGTATTCTTAAATTATGTCCCATTATCTGTCCTAATGGTTAAGACTTGTTTAGTGAATTGCTTCTCAACTAAGGTGACAAAGTCTTTAGTAATTCATTGGTTTCATTATTATGCAACAAAAAGAAAATCTAATTGAATATACTATAATCATCAGTTATAACTAGGCAAAAGGTCTTGTGACTAGTACTCCTAACATAAACTGGACCAAAGAAATCCATATGTAAGAGTTGCAAAGGCTTAGTCACTGAATTGACATTCTTGGTCTTACAAGAGGTTCTATGTTGTTTACCTTTTTGACAAGCAGTACGTGTGAGATCATTTTGAAAAGATATGGTGGGTAACCCTCTAACCAAAATTCCCTTAACAAGTTTGTTTAGGTTCTTAATGTTCAGATGACCTAACCTCCTATGCCATAAATTAGACTCATCCCTAGAAGCTTTAGCTATCAAACATGTAATACCACCTGTTGGAGTAATAGTATGAAGATTAAAAGGTATACATATTTTCTTGCCTAGGTACTTTGAGCAGTAGTTGAGATGCCTTAGGCATCTCAAAATCTTTAGAGAGAACCAAGCAGTCTATATCTGTGAAGAGTACCTTGTTCTTTTTTATCACACATTTGTGATACTGAGAAATGATTGAACTCATTCAATTCTTTGACAAAGAACACATCTTCAAACTCCAACCTTCCTATATTGATCTTTCCTTTGCTTGTAATCCTGCCTTTACTTCCACCAAAGGCTACTGGTCCACCTCTGAATTCTTCAAATTCGGCAAGGAAATCTTTGTTCTTTGTCATGTGCCCTGAGCATCCACTATCTACTATACCTTTGTCTTTTAATTCATTAATCAGATGCTCCTGCACATATAAAAACCACATTAGTTTTTAATAGGGACCCAAGCCACGTTTAGCTTGGATCTTGAAGGACCAACATACTTAAGTGTTTGATAAATAGGTTTTCCACTAAGACTACAAACACTCTTGTATGTCATGGTTCTAGTTATATAGTCAAAAACATAAGGTGATTCTATGTTTCTAGGTTTTCTTGATTTAAGTACCGTTTAGCAGTACTTCGCTGAACACATGATTTTTGTCCTTTAGGAACCCACACTTGCACTGGTTTTACATAAGGCTTACCTCTAGGTGACTTAACAATCTCAATTAGACTCATAGAAGATTTGTGGGACAGTGGTTTTCTAGACTTTTGACCAGCAGTACTTGTTTTTGTTCTAGAAGTACTTGCAGATTTTGGTCTGCCGATACTTGGAGACCTTTAATTTAAAGGTACTAGACCTTGTTTCATAAGTACTGCTCTGGGTACAAAGTATTTATTGGTTTGAGGGTGACTAACTTTGTTGGTCTTGTTTTGCTTATTTACCCTCTGAATATGACCCCACTTAGATTTGTCATCTCTTGGTCCCATTTGTCTTTTACTCTGTGAATTTTTCTCATGACCTTTCTCTATGAACCTTTTTGCAGCCTTTTGTTTATCATTTTTATCTTCATGCACAGTATAATCTTTGATAAAATGACTTAAGCTACCACATACATAACATCCTCTTCTTTTCAAATAAGAACCAAAAGGTAAATCCGACTTAGCATTTTCAAAACCTAACCCACCCTTTTTTATACTTCCATGATGTTTTGCATTGCTATCTAATGCCTTACTAGGAGATTTCACATGCTTGGGAGCAGAACTAGTTGCAGGCACATGTCCCTCAGGCACAAAGGTGCTCATAGGAGGTGGATAGACAACTTTTTTGGTCACAACAGGTTCACCCAGGGTCAAGTACTAGAGTTTGACTCTGAATCATTAGACTTTTTACCATAGACAACTTTTGACTCATCTTACTCTATGCTTTTATCATTATTAGGGGGCAAGTAAATTACTGATAAAGGTGGAGGAACTTCCTCCATTCCTTCAGCATACCTATCATTTTCAAGAGTATTTTCTGAATCACAAGAACTATCAAAAATCCCCTTTGATAAGTCCTTGTCAGTCAGAGTTATCCCAGGTTGGTCTTCTATGTAACCTAGGCATGTTTGATCATAATACGCCATCTGTGAATTGATCAGCTTACCAATGCCTTTTGAAGATTTTTGCCAGTGATTATTTACTTCTCTTTCATTATACAAACTAGCTTTTAAAACTTCATTTTGTGCTCTAACTTTCACAAGTTGTTTTTCAAAGGCTTTGATAGTCACATCTTTTTCTCTCATTTGAAGAGTCAAAATCCTAATTTTCTCTTCATAGTTTTGCTGACCCTTTTGATACAAAACTATATTTGCTTCTAACTTAGCAACACCTTGTTTAAAAGCATTTACCTCTACAGTACATGTGTTAACTTTTCGATATTGTTCTTCTAGTTCTACTTTAAGATTATTAAATTTAAGAACACAATCTTTAGAATAGGGATGTACCTCTGTGTCTTCATGAGAAAGAGCCATTAGACCATGCTCTTCTTCTTCATGTGATTGAGCCCATTTGACCACTCCATCTACTGTAACTAAAGCTTTAGTTCCTTTTGGACTCCATGGACTTCTGCTATCTCCTTTTAGAACACATTCAATGACTCTTGGACTGGTCCTATTGTTGTTCTTAGACTTCTGGCTGCTACCTTCAACCTTTTCTCTCTTGCATTCCCTGGAAAAGTGTCAAAGCTTTCCAAAGTTGTATCATTCAACTTTTGACTTGCCATACCCTAATGGTTCATTAGGATCAACATTCATCTTCCTTCCAGTCCTTTTGTAGAGTCTATTGGATCTAACAGAGACCATGGCAACTTGCCACTTTAGATCCATCTCTTTAATGTCAGCATCATCCATTTGGAATAGATCATCAAGAGTTAATCTTGGTCTGTTGTCTTGTCCAGCAAAGAATGAGAAGGCATCATTCTGATTGAATAATGATGGAGATCTTCCCTGTGGATTCTGAGTCATGGATGGACTGTTTTCAGCACTTTAAAGATAAGTACGGTTAGTTGGTCCACCAACACTACTTTGGAAGTAAGTACCGCTACTTGATCCACTAGCAGTATTTTAAGAGTATGTACCGCTGCTGCCTTCTGACACAAAAGCCAAGTTAGGCTTTGGTACAGGTGCTTTATGTAACACCCCATTTTGATAAATGGAATATCACGCGTGATTATGGCGTGTCATCAAAGCATACAAGGATAAATGTCTAAAACATTTCATGACCATAAAAGGAAATACCGGAATCAAACATCGGTAGTCCAAAAGTAAAGCTCATCACACACAAACATAAGTACTGTAAATGAAAGGACTAAACAATGTCCAAGGAAAGAGTATCAAAGTATAGATAATGCATAAAGTAAAGAAAGGCTAGAAAGCTTCCAGTCCATATGCACGTACGCTTTAAGTCTACGAGCGTCCTTGAGTACCTGCCGTTTTGGGAACATGAAAAGGAAAACGACTGAGCAATACGCTCAGTGCACGGATGTACAAATAAAGCATGAATAATATAAGCATATAAGCATGAAACAACGGAAGAAACTAAGTCATGAATAACCCGGTTAAGTCTTAGTAAAACTAGTTTTATAGTTTGAAAAACCTTATGTTTATCTTGTAAAAACTGTTTAACATATTTTACCATTAGCCAATATAGGTCATGTAAATCCACGTGCATGAATACTTGGAGGGGTGATCTCGTCATGCAAATTAGAGGGGCTAATTTAATATACTGGTTTTTGGGTAGGAGGGATCAGCTCCTTGTGAAGGATGCAAGGCACGCACCACATTCACACTGAGTAATCTGCTGAAAACATGTAACTAGGATGCACCCATACGCCCCACATGATAAATATAATAATATGGCCATAAGCTGAAGGGATGCCACGAGCAATCATTCCGCCGTGGGGAAGTCATAACACAAGTGCCTCTAGTGTTATGGTTATGGTATCTCCATAACTAGGTAAAACTGGTCATGCATGTATATGGCTTTAGGTATTCTAATTAAACATAAGCAATCAACCATATAAACTTATACTATGGGAAAACAGTTGGCTGCATACGGGAAATCCTAATAAGGAAAGAATGTCCATACTAAAAGGACGGGAATCTGTACCTTATGTCTAGTGAACGAAGAAGACAAACGGAAGAGAGTCCTACTTCAGTATCACTAATGCTACATAAATATATACGTGTATAAGTATCTGATTACTAAATACGTAACTGGTTATGTCTTGGCTTCTTTTATATGTTCATGTCATGTTTTACTGTTTTAAGCTTTATACTGTGTTTATCTTATATTCTGTCTGTTCTGATTAAGTATTACTTGTATTTCATGTTTATTATACTTGTTGTATAATAATAAGTAACTTTCTAAAAATAGCAGGTTTCCTAAAATAGAAAATTTTCAAAAATAGAAAGTTTCCAAAAATAGAAAGTTTCCAAAAATAGAAAGTTTCCAAAAATAGAATTACTGCTTAAAATAGATAAGTTTCTAAAAATAAAAAGTTTCCATAAATAGATTAGTTGCCTTAAATAAATAAGTTTCTAAAAAAATAGAAAGTTTCCATAAATAGATATAAGCTGGTTAAATAAGCTAATTATATAAGCTTAAGTGTTTTCTGATTATTATTATAAGTCGTGTGATTATATAGTATAGTTTATTAATTATTACATGTAAATTAAATAAACTATAGGTTAAAGTATTTAATTAAATATAACATGATTTTAATTAAATAAGGTAAAATACTTAGGTTAAAACATGTATTATAAACTATTAATAATATAACCTAAGTCATGTTAATTAATTAATTATAGTCATGGTTTTAAATAATTAATTAATTATAAAGTCTAATTAATAATAAATACTTAGGTTAAAATTCATAAATTACTAATTAAATTTATAACCTAAGTCATGTAAATTAAATTAATCATGTCATGCTTTTAATTAATTTAATTTAAGTCTAAAAACATAACTAGTAAAATCATAAACCTTGAAAAATAATTCATGAACCGGACCCATGACTAAAAACCATGAACCAGACCCGTAACCAACACCATACCCCCGACCAAGGTCGGGTTTCCCCTTGGTTTGGCTGCTATCGTGGGACCACCACCACCATACCGAGACCATATGGTCTCGGTGGTGTGTAATAAGCCAAGCCGAGACCCCTATGGGTTCGGTTAGGCGTCGGCCAAAACAAAAACACCCCTAAACCCTTGTTTTGATTTACCCCATGATTATTAACATGTTTAAATAATTGTTTTTAATTAGTTTAATTAAAAACATCATGATTTTATGTGATTCATTAAATCAAAACATAAAAAGAAAAGGTTAAAAAGGTTATACCGAATACGTGAATCAAATGATGACGAACACACACGAATCCTTGCAAAATTTCCAAGATCAAAATCAACCCGAACACCCCTTTGGTGTTATTAAAACCGGCGGCCAAAAGAGGAGCAAGAAAAGAATTAGGGTTTTTGTTATTTTCTTGATTTTGTGATAAATGAAAATACCTTTTTCATAATTTGCATGTTTAGTAAAATTATTATGGGCTTAGCCCATTTCCTTTCGTGTAGCCGCGACATGGGAGCCCCACTTGGAGTAACCCGTAATTTTCTCGTGTCTAAATTAGATAGTGTGTTCTCGTGTTTTATCGTGTTCGTAACCTACGTGTTCTAATTAGTTTACGATCGTGACTTAGTTATTCGACTTCGTAATAAATATAAATACGTACTTAATATTAGCTCGTGATTAATCTACGCTCATGATTTCATGATCGCATGTTCGTGATTATAATTATTATTGGAAAATAATTATCGTGTGTTCATACGTAATAAATACTTATCGTGTTCTAACACGTACGTAATACTTGAAATTCTTGTACGTGAAACGTAAACATGTTATAAAAGGAAAGTTCTAATCATGTACGTACGATCATAAGGGCACTATTCATGGTAAAAGCATGCGGGTTTTACAACTCTTCCCCCTAAAAAGAATAATTCGTCCCCGAATTATAGATAAAGTAAACTGGAAAAGAAGAACATACCCGAATTCAAAATATGAAATGAGGGTAAGAAGCCCGGATAGACTCCTCTGTTTCCCAAGTGGCTTCCCGCTCGGTATGATCCCTCCAAAGGATTTTGACGAATGGAATCGTCTTCCTTCTCATGACTCGTTCTTGTTTGTCAAGAACTCGTTCGGGTTCTTCTATGAATGTGAGATCTTCACGTATCTGTTCCAGTGGATACTGAACCATGTGAAGGGGATGATACTGGTACCCTCTGAGTAAGGACACATGAAACACATTGTGTATATACGAAAGCTGCGGAGGTAATGCTAAACGGTAAGATACTTCACCGACTCGTTCATTGATATCAAACGGTCCGATGAAATGAGGACTGAGCTTCCCTTTAACCCCGAAGCGTCTAACACCACGTGCCGGCGAAACCTTAAGAAAGATGTGATCTCCTACGTTAAAATGTATGTCCCTACGATGCTTGTCTGCGTAGCTCTTCTGTCGTAACCGTGCTTCTTGAAGTTTCTGCTTAGCTACTGCGACCCTCTCATTAGTCATTTCTATAATCTCTGGTCCTTCAAGTGTTCGCTCACCAACCTGATCCCAGCAGATTGGAGCGCGTCACTTTCTGCCATACAACATCTCGAAAGGAGCACACTTGATACTTGCGTGCCAACTGTTGTTGTATTCAAACTCCACCAAACAGATATAATCGTCCCAATCACCCGTCCATTCCAACACACATGACCTCAACATGTCTTCCATTGTCTGAATCGGTCGCTCCGACTGCCCGTCTGTTTGAGGATGAAAAGTCGTGCTAAGCTTAAGTTGTGTACCCCAAGCTTTCTGTAGACTCTTCCAAAATCGCGAAGTGAATCGATGATCTCTGTCTGAGACGATGCTGGATGGAGCACCGTGGAGTCTCATGATCTCTCTTCTATAAGTATCGGCGAGTTTACTGACCGAATCTTCCTTGCGGATCGGTAAGAAATGAGATGATTTGGTAAGTCGATCTACGCTAACCCAAATTGCATCGTGCTTCCTCTTGGTTGGCGGAAGACCAGTAACAAAATCCATGGTGATTTTGTCCCACTTCCACTCTGGAATACCTAACGGTTGAAGGAGACCGCCAGATCGCTGATGCTCGATCTTAACCTGCTCGTAGGTAAGACATTTGGAGACATAAGTGGCAACATCCTGTTTGATGTCATGGTACATCTTAGTCGAACCAGGATGTATAAAGAATGGGGAGCTATGAGCTTCAGCTAACAATGCTTCCCAGAGTTCTTGATCATCAGGAACACAAAGTCTCGTGCCCTGCCATACGATACCATCTTCATCTACTTTGAATTCTGTCTGCTTCTCCAAATTCTAAACTATCGCCCAGATTTCTCCATCATCTTTCTGAGCTTCCTTGATCTTAGAGAGTAACTCGGGTTCTACTCTAAGATTAGCCAAGTAACCGTGCTGTCCACGTACCATGATCTCTATGTCTAGTCTCTCCAAGTCTCTTATGATTTATTCCTCAATTTTAATGTCGTTGATCATTCCGGACTTCCTGCTAAGTGCATCTGCTACTACATTCTCCTTGCCGGGATGATACTGCAGATTAATGTCATAATCCTTCAACAGCTCTAACCATCTCCTCTGTATCATGTTCAATCCATGTTGAGTGAAGATATACTTCAAGCTCTTGTGGTCCGTGAAAATGTCACATGATTCTCCATATAAGTAGTGCCTCCATATCTTCAATGCAAACACGACTGCAGCAAGTTCCAAGTCATGTGTAGGGTAATTTTCTTCATAAGGCTTAAGCTACCGTGAAGCGTACGCGATCACTTTCCCATGTTGCATGAGAACATAGCCTAGTCCCTTCCCTGATGCATCACTGTAGATTTGAAATCCACCCATACCAGATGGGAGAGTAAGAATAGGTGCATATACTAACTTCTGCTTCAGGTCTTCAAAGCTCTTCTCTCGTTCTTCAGTCCAGACGAATTTCTCCCCTTTCCGCATCAGTTTGGTCAATGGTAGTGCTAGGCGGGAAAAATTCTCCACGAACCTACGGTAATAGCCAGCTAAGCCTAAGAAACTGCGGACTTCAGTCGCTGATGTCGGCCTCGGCCACTTAGTAATAGCCTCAACCTTCGCTAGATCCATAGTGATTCCTTCTGTTGATACAATGTGACCTAAGAATGCCACTTTGTCTAACCAGAACTCACACTTGGAGACTTTAGCATACAACTGCTTCTGGCGAAGAATCTGTAGTACTGTACGAAGATGGTCTTCGTGTTCCTCCTTGGACTTTGAGAAAATCAGGATGTCATCGATGAAGACAATGACGAACTTTTCCAGAAATTCATGGAAGATTCTGTTCATCAAATCCATGAACACTGTTGGAGCATTGGTTAGGCCGAATGGCATGACTACAAATTCGTAGTGGCCATAGCATGTACGAAAAGCAGTCTTGGCGATGTCCTGCTCCTTAACCCGTAGCTGATGATAGCCTGGCCTAAGATCAATCTTGTAGAAGTGTTTGGCCCCTTGGAGTTGGTCAAACAGATCGTCTATACGTGGCAGTAGATACCTATTCCTGATAGTAATCTTGTTGAGCTCGCGATAGTCTATGCAAAGACGCATAATGTCGTCCTTCTTCTTAACAAATAAGACCGGTGCGCCCCATGGAGATGCGCTCGGTCGAATGAAACCTCGTTCTAGAAGTTCTTGCAGTTGATCCTTCAGCTCCTTTAACTCTATAGGAGCCATGCGATAAGGAGCCTTGGAAATCGGCTCAGCTCCTGGGACGAGCTCGATGTTGAATTCCACTTCACGTGCATGTGGTATGCCCGGAAGTTCTTCTGGAAACACATCTTGGAATTCTGAAACTATCGGCTGATCCTGAATTGATGGGGATTCAGCATCCATGTCATGAACTATAGCTAGATAACCCTCGCAGCCATGTGACAGTAGTGCACGTGCTTGCAGGGTAGATATGATTTGTACAGACCTTCCGGGTATGAACCCGTTGTGAATGTACTCTGGTGCATTAACATCACCGAAGATGACTTGATATGAATGGCAGTCTATGGAAGCATGATTCTTGGATAGCTAATCCATGCCCAAAATCATGTCAAAGTCATTCATGTCCAGCGGAAGTGCGTCAACAGGACGAACCTTATCGTCAAACTCTAGGGGAAGACTCTTGTATACATGGGTTATTATTACAGAGTCCCTCAAAGGCGTGGAAATACTGAGTCTATTTTCTAGTGGCATGGGGAGTATCCTAGCATTCTTGGCATAAGCGGTAGAAATGATCGAGTGAGTAGCTCCCGTATCAAATAAAACACATGCAGCTTGACCATACATATACAAGATTCCAGTGATGGTACCTGTAGACATGTTGGCCTGATCGCGAGATGTCGTGTAGATGCGTCCAGTGGTAGGAGGCGGCTTGGTATCAGCATGTCCCGATGTGCCCTCCATCTCGCCCTTACGGTAGTCCTTCATGTGCTGGCCAGGAAGACCACACTTGAAGCATGCGTCACTGTCGCGACGACATGGCCCTGGGTGTCTACGTGGCAAGTAGAGCAAAGAGGATGAGTATATCCTCCAACAGGTGCTCTGGCTGGCTGAGAACCGGATAAAACATTATACATGAGACATGACAATAGGGTACAAAGGACAATGCGGATAATCGTAAGATTGAATACCAGTGATAGTTGGACGGCTAGGCTGTGAACCTCTCTGGTTCTGGTCCCTACCGTTTCCATGGTTCCTAGTAGAAGATTTGCTTAAGTGTCAGAATTATGAGTTATAACATGAAATCGTAAGAAAATGCGTAAGTATTAAGACATGCTGCCGTTGGAGTGTCCAGCGTTGTTACGGTAATTATCATTACCGCCACGCCTATCCGTAACAGAACGGTCGTCAGTCTGACCGTTTCCCTTGGGCTGATTAGGCTACTGCTGAGTAGCCGGCTGAGACCGGTCCCCAGTATTCTGCCTGGAATATAGAATTTAAAGAGATGAAATATTTGACATATACTGAAAGAATACGGATTGGTCACCGCTTGAATACAAATGTTTACCTCTTATCAGGTTTCTCAGCTTCCCCAAACTCATCTCTCTCATGCAGCATCTCCAGCTTACGTGCTGCATCGGCCACTTGTTCTACCGTGTTGAACGTAGCACACACCATATTATTTGCGATCGATGTGCGAAGAGCCCACCTAAAGTGGTCGCCTGCTCTTCAGGAGTACCTGCCGCTGCACCAAGGAAACCAACTAAGCAAAGAAAGCGCTGCATGAACTTGTTGCTATTCTCCCCAGCTCTCTGTCGGATCCCATGTTACTCTCTCTTCAGCTTGTCTTGCTCAGCCTTGGGAAAGAACTGCTCCATCACCCTATCTCTGAACTGAGCCCACGTCAAACCAGCCACCCAATTATCACCTCCCTCAGACTGCTTCAATGCTAACCACCAATTTAACACATCGCCTTCGAATCGATAACATGCCAACCTCGCCTTGAATAGGGGTCACAACCCATAGCATCGAAGATCTTCTCGATGTGAGCTAACCAGCTTTCAGCTTCACTGGGGCTATCTGTTCTCTCGAAAGCTCTAGGACGGAGCTTGTTGAATCTCTCCAGCCATATTGCCAATGTCACTAGAGGAGGAGGTGCTTGGTTTTGCTACTGATTGTTAGCAGCCTGAACCTCAACCCTGATGTCATTCCTCAATTGAGGAAGCAAAGCTTGCATTGCATCTTGGATTGCTGCATTGAGTTGTTCCTGCTCGCGTGTGAGAACCATCTGACAGTATAACATAAAATACATGATTAAACAGATCAAAACATAAAATATATATACATGAAAAAAATTTACACCAAAAAATCATGAGAAAATTTTTATGCAAGAAAATTTATACATGAATGCATGATGCAGTTTTATGAAAACTTTTGTATGCTCGAGAGTGAACGCCTATGGTCAGTTCACCCAAAATAAAAGACATGGCGAGGGGACGCCTATGGGTCGGTCCCAAATTTAAAAGTTTCGATAAAACACATGCGACTAAATATGGCCAGTCCTGTACCAACCATTACTTAGTCATAAACCTGCGAAAATGACATATATATGTATGTATGAAAATGGTGAATGCACGAAAACCGACTGTCAGTTCTAGGAAGACCATAGTGACTACCCACTAATCACAGGTCATGTTTTGAGAGCCTACAGGTCGAAGCCTTGGCTCTGATACCATAATTGTAAGACCCCATTTTGATAAATGGAATGTCACGCGTGATTATGGCTTGTCATCAAAGCATACAAGGATAAATGTCTAAAACATTTCATGACCATAAAAGGAAATACCGGAATCAAACATCGGTAGTCCAAAAGTAAAGCTCATCACACACAAACATAAGTACTGTAAATGAATGGACTAAACAATGTCCATGGAAAGTGTATCAAAGTATAGATAATGCATAAAGTAAAGAAAGGCTAAAAAGCTTCCAGTCCATATGCACGTACGCTTAAAGTCTACGAGCGTCCTAGAGTACCTGCCATTTTAGGAACATGAAAAGGAAAATGGTTGAGCAATACGCTCAGTGCACGAATGTACAAATAAAGCATGAATAATATAAGCATATAAGCATGAAACAGCGGAAGAAACTAAGTCATGAATAACCCGTTTAAGTCCTAGTAAAACTGGTTTTATAGTTTGAAAAGCCTTATGTTTATCTTGTAAAAACTGATTAACATATTTTACCATTAGCCAATATAGGTCATGAAAATCCATGTGCATGAATACTTGGAGGGGTTACCTCGTCATGCAAATTAGAGGGGCTGCCTCTAATTTAATATACTTGTTTTTGGGTAGGAGGGATCAGCTCCTTGTGAAGGATGCAAGGCACACACCAGATTCACACTGAGTAATCTACTGAAAACATGTAACTAGGATGCACCCATACGGCCCACATGATAAATATAATAATATGACCAAAAGCTGAAGGGATGCCACGAGCAATCACTCCGACGTGGGGAAGTCATAACACTAGTGCCTCTAGTGTTATGGTTATGGTACCTCCATAACTAGGTGAAACTGGTCATGCATGTATATGGCTTTAGGTATTCTAATTAAACATAAGCAATCAAACATATAAACTTATACTATGGGAAAACAGTTGGCTGCATACGGGAAATCCTAATAAGAAAAGAATGTCCATACTGAAAGGACGGGAATCCGTACCTTATGTCCAGTGAACGAAGAAGACGAACGGAAGAGAGTTCTACTTCGGTATCACTAATGCTACATAAATACATACGTGTATAAGTATTTGATTACTAAATACTTAACTGTTTTTATATCATGTCTTGGCTTGTTTTATATATTCATGTCATGTTTTACTGTTTTAAGCTTTATACTGTGTTTATCTTATATTATGTCTGTTCTGATTAAGTATTACTTGTATTTCATGTATTATTATACTTGTTGTGTAATAATAAGTAACTTTCTAAAAATAGCAAATTTCCTAAAATAGAAAGTTTCCAAAAATAGAAAGTTACCAAAAATAGAAAGTTTCCAAAAATAGAAAGTTTCCAAAATAGAAATTTTCCAAAAATAGAAAGTTTCCAAAAATAGAAAGTTTCCAAAAATAGAATTACTGCTTAAAATAGATAAGTTTCTAAAAATAGAAAGTTTCCATAAATAGATTAGATGCCTTAAATAAATAAGTTTCTAAAAAAATAGAAAGTTTCCATAAATAGATATAAGCTGGTTAAATAAGCTAATTATATAAGTTTAAGTGTTTTTTGATTATTATTCTAAGTCATGTGATTATATAGTATAGTTTATTAATTATTACATGTAAATTAAATAAACAATAGGTTAAAGTATTTAATTAAATATAACATGATTTTAATTAAATAAGGTAAAATACTTAGGTTAAAACATGTATTATTAACTATTAATAATATAACCTAAGTCATGTTAATTAATTAATTATAGTCATAGTTTTAAATAATTAATTAATTATAAAGTCTAATTAATAATAAATACTTAGGTTAAAATTCATGAATTACTAATTAAATTTATAACCTAAGTCATGTAAATAAAATTAATCATGTTATGCTTTTAATTAACTTAACTTACGTCTAAAAACATAACTAGTAAAATCATAAACCTTGAAAAATAATTCATGAACCGGACCCGTGACTAAAAACCATGAACCGGACCCGTAACCAACACCATACCCCGACCAAGGTCGGGTTTCCCCTTGGTTTTGCTGCAACCGTGGGACCACCAGCATCATACCGAGACCATATGGTCTCGGTGGTGTGTAATAAGCCAAGCCGAGACCCCTATGGGGTTCGGTTAGGCGCCGGCCAAAACAAAAACACCCCTAAACCCTTGTTTTGATTTACCCCATGATTATTAACATGTTTAAATAATTGTTTTTAATTAGTTTAATTAAAAACATCATGATTTTATGTGATTCATTAAATAAAAACATAAAAAGAAAAGGTTAAAAAGGTTATACCGAATACGTGAATCAAATGATGACGAACAAACACGAATCCTTGCAAAATTTCCAAGATCAAAATCAACCCGAACACCCCTTTGGTGTTATTAAAACCGGCGGCCAAAAGAGGAGCAATAAAAAGAATTAGGGTTTTTGTTATTTTCTTGATTTTGTGATAAATGAAAATACCTTTTCCATAATTTGCATGTTTAGTAAAATTATTATGGGCTTGGCCCATTTCCTTTGTTGTAGCCGCGGCATGGGGGCCCCACTTGGGGTAACCCGTACTTTTCTCGTGTCTAAATTATATAGTGTGTTCTCGTGTTTTATCGTGTTCGTAATTTATGTGTTCTAATTAGTTTACGATCGTGACTTAGTTATTCGTGTTCGTAATAAATATAAATATGTACTTAAAATTAGCTCGTGATTAATCTACGCTGATGATTTCATGATCGCATGTTCGTGATTATAATTATTATTGGAAAATAATTATCGTGTGTTCATACGTAATAAATACTTATCGTGTTCTAACACGTACGTAATACTTGAAATTTTTGTACGTGAAACGTAAACATGTTATAAAAGGAAAGTTCTAATCATGTACGTACGATCTTAAGGGCACTATTCATGGTAAAAGCATGCGGTTTTACACTTTAGCTGGCTCAATACCTTTAACATCCATCTCATATACTCTAAGATTATTATAAAGATGATCAAAATGAGTAACATCCAAATGATTTCTTATAATGAAGTGCATAGCCATTACTTTCCATTATGGTGGAACTCCTCTCAAGAAATTTTTATTAGCTTCTTCATGAGGGATTATTAGTCCATTAACTGCTAGTTGAAGGAGCAGTTTACTGAACCTTCCATATCCTTTATGGATCCATTCTGAACTAGAAATTGAGAAGTTATCAAATTCTTGTTTTAGTACAATCTTCTTCATCTTCTTAGATTTGTCGTTACCTTCAAATATAAGTTTGATAGCCTCCCACATCACTTTTGCGTATTTGTAGTGATGAAAGCTTGGTAGAATATCTTCTGAGAGTGCCATAGCTAATGCAGTTATGGTCTTTCCTTCTCTGGTCGCAGCTTGTACCTCTTCAGCAGTGACAACAGGCAAAGCATAACATGTACCATTAGGCAACCAATGCAGCTTTTTAGAAGTATTTCCATTCTTAATGACTTGCCATAGAGTATGATCTGTGTGATTCATATAATCTTCCATCTGCATAGCCCAAGTCTCATAGTTATCACTTTTGAGAATAGCGAGTTTTACAATAGAGAGAGTATGGGGAGAAGATGCAGCTGATTGTGTAGCTATAGCTTGTGTAGTTTGTGCAGCTAGTGGAGATGGAACCACTAGAGCAGGCTGCATAACTTGAGGTTGTTCCTGTGGTACAGGATTAGGGATTGGAAATTCTTCAAACTGATGATGTTCACCAGCTTGAGACATTGTGTGAGTTTTTGTGAGTGAAGATTTAGGGTTTTGTTCTTCTTATTCAGAGTTTCTCAACAAGCTCTGATACCACTTGTTTATCCCTTTGAATAGATCGAGATCCTGTTAAGGATTGCACAATAGCTTGCAAACAAACTAGAGCACTTGAGAGACTCTTACTAAACTCTAATAAGTTATGTGGAATCTAACTTATGAAAGCAAAGAAGAACAACAATATACTCTAACTATTCGATTCTCTTGTAATCGATTGTGGCAAAGGTACAATGAACTCAATCGTATATATGTTTCTTTTATAGTGCAAGGAACCCTAGAATATTCTATTTAGATAGATTTATCACACATGATATATTCTCAATATTCTACTATGATAAGTATATTACACACGATATACTCTATATATACTTAGAACATATATTTACTAAAGAGATACTCGTACTTATCCTATTAGCAGTACTTACATTAATACTAACAGTACTTAGCATGTACCGCCTTAACACTAACAATACTTACTATAACTAACGGTACTTGGTACTTAACTAACGGTACTTGGTATAATTACAATAATTTCCAACAATCTTCAAACATCAGGAAACGATCATGTTTGATAAGTTTAGTTCCGACTTTGTTCATCTATGTATAAACGATCACCAATATAAAGATCAACAACACTTGTAGATTCGATAAAACAAATTTAATTTATCATCCTTGAGATAAAAAAATATAGTGAACCTTTTTTTATCGCTTTGAACAATATTAAATCACCAAATAATTATAAGTAAGAGCTTTGGGAGAAAATTCGGATGTCCTCTAGTAAACTAGTCCAAACGTGTCAACACTAACATATAGTTCAAACACAATATGGCCCCCTAATTTATTTAGATGGGTTAACTAGTTTATGAAGCTTGTTTGAGTTACTCATGCTAATACGGTTTAACTGTAACACCCCCAAATTTATACAATTCAATACAGCGGAAGACTCGTTGGTGTTACGGGATAGCACATTACTCACATCATAGACAACGCTTAAAAATTGCGTCGTTTAATAATAAAGCATTTCCATTCATAAATATCAAATTTACATAGGTCCCAAGTCATAGTCATTTCATACAATTTTACAAAAGATTTGAATGGAAATTGTTATTTAAGTGCGGGCCACGAATTCTTTGTTGTCTTCCCGAGAATTACCTTCAAGTACTTGAGATAAAACATGTTAAAAGAAAAGGTCAGCGAAAACGCCGAGTGAATTCATAGAGTTTAATGAAATCCATCAATATAACATCGGTATAAAATTATTACCAAAAAACATTTTGTACCAATCTTTGTTATAGGCCATAAAATAGCCAAATTCATTTTATACAAATCCTTATCAAAAATCATAATATAGGCTTTCGCCTTCAAAACCATTATACGAACCAGCGTCGTAAAAATATCATACAATACGTTTTATAACGTCGCGTAGAGTTAAATAAAAACCGTTACATGAATATGGTTATGTAAAACCAAAACACAAACATAATATCAATAATATGACCCCGTATTGCTAGTCAGGCAATATATCGTAATTCGGTGCGTATAGCAGTATTTCGTTATTTTGGATTATTATAAGCCGCATGACATTGTTACCTTACTACAACAAACATCGGGTAGCTAACCGAAACTCATTTGCCCATCTAAATTAGCGTGTCGTCACAATAATCACGCTTGTGGAAATCTTCTCATACTTAAATTCGCTTACCAATCAATGTGGCACGACGGGGATCAATCGTCAGGGAAACTGGGGTGATCGTCCCCAAATAGTACTATTATATGCATAAGCGTCTACCAAATCCCGGTAGTTCACAATTCATGCTAATGGGACTTTTAGTGACATAACCTAACTTTAATAATCCATTTTATCTCATACATCGGGTCATATAATCATTCATCGGGTCATACAATCATTCGGGTCCAAATCTATAAACAAACAATTGGGACAACTAATGTCCTATTTCATAAAAACTAACATGTTATCTCCCTCGCGGGTTTATAAAAAATTTCATAAAAACATTTAAAAGAGTGCGAGGCTATGAACTCACGTTGATATGGGAAGGCGGTTATCGGCGATTCGGATGTACGGTACGTGCTTCAATCACGGAAACCTAGACAAATAATACTCGTCTTAGACTTTTGTCCAATGACTTTATAAAAATAACAATTATGTATACATATAATGATTTTATACATATGATGATGATCAAGTGGGATTGTACATTTTTACTCATTCATTATAGTGTTTATGTGTTGGTAACATTTTTATACTAGTTTTACTTATTTACATGTTTTAGGCCCAATAAGTCTATTATAAGTCCATTACCTTAAATTAGACCATTTTATACTTTTATTATCAGTATTACACTTTACATGTTGGGCCCAAATGGGTTAAGCCCAATATGTAAGTTTATAAGTGTTTTACTAGCTAGTCGGGTTTATAGTCCAATAAGGCTACTTGGGCCCGTTAATGTCTATATGTTGTAGAGCTCGGGTTTTATCGGTTTTAACTTGTTATATAAGTTCATATATCAGTATGTGAGTTTATAAAATTTTATATTAGATGGGTCCGACCGTCTAAGTTTTAATTGACGAAAAACGTTAATTTTACGGTATTAGCTGAAAAGACGTAAAAATCATGTTTATAGTTTTTGTAACTTATAAAACTTACCAAACTACCATTTTTATAAAATGTCCATTTATTTATCCTTATATATATTTATATAAATGTAATATATAAGTTAGTGGGTTTTAATTCACATTTTATACTATATTTATTTGAGTGCTTATATAATAACTAGACGAGTACCCGCGCATAGCGGCGGAATGTGTCTAGCAACAGATAATTAACACGATGCGATATTGTGGTAAGTGTTTCGGTGAAGTTCAAAATATAACGTCAAAAGATTAAACTTTTATTTCAAAGCGTTGTAACATGTTATAATTCAAAATATCTTATAAGTATGTTTCAATTGGATGAAGGGGTGCCATTTGTTTAATTAACGAAAGTTTATATCTTTTTTAATGAATAAGATTTGCATATAGTAGTTTTTAATGGGACCCACAATTTTCAAGCATTCAACATTTTTAACTTTCAACCAAAGGGATACACCATTTATAATATAATATAAATATACATTAGTGGGACCCACATTTTTCCAGCATTCAACATTTTCAACTTTCAACCAAAGGATACACACTTTATAATGTAGTATAGATATAGATTAATGGGACCCACATTATTTAACCATTCAACATTTTCAACTTTCAACCAAAGGGATACACCCTTTATAATGTAGTATAGATATAGATTAGTGGGACCCATATTTTTCAACCATTCAACATTTTCAACTTTCAACCAAAGGGATACACCCTTTATAATGCAGTATAGATATAGATTAGTGGGACCCATATTTTTCAACCATTCAACATTTTCAACTTTCAACCAAAGGGATACACCTTTTATAATGTAGTATAGATATATATTAGTGGGACCCGCATTTTTCAACCATTCAACATTTTCAACTTTCAACCAAAGGGATACACCCTTTATAATGTAGTATAGATATAGATTAGTGGGACCCACATATTTTAACCATTCAACATTTTTAACTTTCAACCAAAGGGATACACCCTTTATAATGTAGTATAGATATAGATTAGTGGGACCCACATTTTTCAACCATTCAACATTTTCAACTTTCAACCAAAGGGATACACCCTTTATAATGTAGTATATATATATAGATTAGTGGGACCCATATTTTTCAACTATTCAACATTTTCAACTTTCAACCAAAGAGATACATCCTTTATAATGTAGTATAGATATAGATTAGTAGGACCCACATTTTTCATCCATTCAACATTTTTAACTTTCAACCAAAGGGATACACCCTTTATAATGTAGTATAGATATATATTAGTGGGACCCACATTTTTCAACCATTCAACATTTTCAACTTTCAACCAAATGGATACACCCTTTATAATGCAGTATAGATATAGATTAGTGGGACCCATATTTTTCAACCATTCAACATTTTCAACTTTCAACCAAAGGGATACACCCTTTATAATATAGTATAGATATAGATTAGTGAGACCCACATTTTTCAACCATTCAACATTTTCAACTTTCAATCAAATGGATACACCCTTTATAATGTAGTATAGATATAGATTAGTGGGACCCATATTTTTTAACTATTAAACATTTTCAACTTTCAACCAAAAGGATACACCCTTTATAATGTAGTATAGATATAGATTAGTGGGACCCACATTTTTCAACCATTCAATATTTTTAACTTTCAACCAAAGGGATACACCCTTTATAATGTAGTATAGATATAGATTAGTAGGACCCACATTTTTCAACCATTCAACATTTTCAACTTTCAACCAAAGTGATACACCCTTTATAATGTAGTATAGATATTAAACTTTAATTTTACAAAATCAGTCCTAAATTTTAAGTTCACTAAAATGTCCATATCTAGAGTTATATATGGAGATAGGACCTCAAATTTTTAAAACAGAAACTACATGATATGTGATTCATTTTATTCCTTTATAGCTACTGATGAATCAAACTCTAAATATTTTAATAAATTCGTCCAAAATAGTGTATGCAGATTTGCACTCTAAACTTGTTTTGATCATATCTCACTCATTTTTATGATTCCATTGTATGGCCAACTCTCATATGTGTATAACACCTAATACTTACTGTATATTGATTTCACTTTATCATTTTATCAGTTTGTCATTTGGTTACTTACTGTTTTTATACAGCCATCTTATTAAGGAAGATTTAACCATTTTTACATGTGGTTTTTCCATCTTTTTACCCATGTTTATCAAATCTATCAACACCAAATCCCCACATAATATTTTTAATCATCATTCATCATCATATAAATATACATAAATAAAGAAATTACAAGATTACTTAACCAAAATAACAAGAGGATAGGAAGAACAATCTTTATACCACCAAGATTAAGTAGTTGGAAGGATCAAGACTTGATTTTGGGTCACAAAATCTTATGAACTCTTGTATGAAATCTCCAAGATCACCAAGGGAGATGTTGGTCTTTGAAAATCAGCCCTACTTCATCTTGAAAACTTCTCTTTGGATGTTAAAATCACCACCAATCTATAGAGCTTAAAAAGGGCTTCATCATATGTGTGAATAACACATGATTTCATGGTTAAAATTGATCATATGAGGGTGTTTTTGGTTGAAATGGGACGAATTTAGAGAGAGAGGGAGGATTTTGGTGGTTTGCATGAGTGAAAATGAAGTTAGTGGTTTAGTCTTGAATGGTTTTGTTAGGTTGCTAGTTTGGTAAAGTAAGTAGGACATGTGTCCTAGCTTACTTTGTAAGCTTGACACATGAGACGTGTTGTTGGCTAAGTTAAACCATCCCATATTGGTGGGGTGGGGCAAAACTTGTTTTGTCTCATCCCACTAATTTACGGGTATTCCTCGATTTGCGTTCCCTCGGGTCGTTTTACGAAAAACGTTTTTATAAATTATGAATCAATGGCACAAAACGAATCTAATAAAAATTGTCTCATCAAAAACGGAGTTTGAAAACGTAAATACGTAATCCTAAGGTTTCTGGTTTAGTCGTAAAGGACGTTAAATTATAATCGTAAGTCCTAATCTCTTCTCGTAAATTTGTGAGTTTATGAACCAACACAAATTTAAAATCTCAAAATAATTTTCACGGACAAATTTATTTTCTGAAATGTCGGACTATCACCAAAGACGGTGTATGTAAACGTAAGCACGTAACGTAGAATCCTCCGGTTTAGACGTAGTCGATGCTACTTCAAGACGTAAATCCAAATTTCTTCCCAAAAATAAGTGAGTTCATAATATAACATTAAATAATGTTTTTAAATAATATTTGAGAATAAAATATAAACCATAAATTGACGGATTGTCACAGCATTTACCCCTAAACAGGATCTTTATCCTCAAAGATCATCTTATCTTACTACTCGCTTCTTATAGAGTTAAAGCCATGTGAGTATTTCCTCCACATTCGGTCTTTCCTCAGAAGTGTAATTCATTACAATACGCGAGTTTCATCAAACATAACTACGGGAATAAGATCAGGCTTATTGTTGACTTACTTTCTCTATCCATGATGTTCACGGGTTTTTGATGAATGCAACTTTTCGCCGATCTAAACTTCATTAAGGAATAGTCAGATTTTCACTTGATAGGCATTTTATCAAGTTCGATATAGGAAACATAATTCACGCAGCTCTTGAAGTCCTAGGGTAGATCCAGCTTATATGCCTTTCAAACCCATCTTTTACATCATCTCAATGGTCCCATACAATGGGGACTTATATCCCATGATCTTTCAGATCATCAATTCATTTTTCCATGGTTAAAATTTTTGGCATAACTTCGCTACCCATCTGGCACTTCAAGATCTACATTTCATATTCACATAACCTCCTGCCCACTATCGGCAGTCAATAATCAGATCCAAATTTCAACAATCATTTCAGGTTTCACGGGTCGGGTATTTTGCAAGGTTAGGTTTGTCATCATAGGAAACCTTAAACCTAAAAGACATGTCCAACTCACAATGGGTGTATGTCGGGTGTCTTCCTCCCAACTCCTGCTTACAGATGCTCTAATATTTAAATCTTAACAAGATTCGATCTCGATCCTAACACGATAATTATCAATGATAATCTCTCCAAAGGAAAACGATTTTACCAATGGTCAATCATTCAAATATAGAACAACACCTATAGTATTTTGTATCGTTACTTTACCTCGTCCCTTCGATTGGGGTGGTACACAGTACTCTCATCAAGATTCGTTCTCAATGACTTCTGAGCAAATCTCTAGAAATTCAATGCGAAGCGAGGATCTTGATAGAGATAATCGATACAGGCACACTATGTTTACACAACTCCTTTAAATACAAAAGAGTCAATTTCTTCATCAAGAATCTATCATTAACAGGAATGATATTAGTAGATTTGGTCAGTCTGTCGACAATGACCAAAATCGAATTAAATTCATATGATGACCTTTTCAATAGCTAGACGTTTACTAATGTCTGAGGCAATGTCTGCCTTCATAATTTGCCATCAGTACAACTTCTTCAGATAAAGATACATTAAATTGGAAATGACAGGAATAGAATACTTATACTTACAAGATTCCAACATGACTACATCTCAAAATTTCCATATTTAGGCAACCACAAGTGGCCTTTTATACATTTAACGCCATCGGCTCCTCAATTCTAATGGTTCATATTAGCCGCGAACCCCTTTTTATTATCTATATTATCCTTCTTACAAGCATTGTTTATTTTTATATTGTTCGGCAATTTATTTTGCACCTTCATTATTAAGGAACATGTCCTAACTGGTTCTTTATCTTTTCCACATAATGTGTCAGTAATTATATTCACCTTCCTCGATGAAATAAATATCATGACCGTATTTATTCAGAAATTATTCCTTCATATTTTCTAGTCTTAGTTCTATCTCAACTATTATTTTTATCCGTTTTACTCAATCCGACGTCTAAAGCGTCGATAATTTTTACCAATAATTAAATAATAAATATTTAATTTTATGAAACGCAAGCGTAAAAATTTTAAATTTTCTCAGTTTGTCCAATTATATAAAAATGTTCAAAATAAGTTTGAATTTGTTTAACACGATTTTTGTTGATTTATCGAAAATAATTAGTAAGATTCGTAAACGTTCGAAAAATCTTTGTTTATACTTTGGTCAAAGTTTTCTTAGTTGAAAAGCAAAAAGTGTCGTTTCAAATTTCAAGTCATGGTTTAAATGGTTTCCTCAATCCCTCTTAGGTTGTCTTGAGGTATACACAAACATTTACCCCTAAACAGAAGTTTAGTTAAATGTTCTGGGTATAAGGGAATAATCCCTCAAAAGTTCTTTTTGATAAAACATTTGTCAAAACATATTTGCACTTTTCTTTTTGGTATAACCTTAAGCCTTAATGGCTCTAATTTTTGAAATGTCAATATAGATCCCATTATCTTATTAATAACAGGGTCAAATCATGTAAAGGATTAAGCCATTAATCACATGTTAAATATTCACGGTACATGTTTTCATTGTTCGGTCAATTCAGGGCAATCTATAAATAATTATTAACTCCTTCTTATTCTTATAAGCAAACAAATAGTCCTTAATGATCACGAGCATGAATTTATCAAATTACAGCCTACACACGTGATTCACCAAATTTTTGAATGCTACAGGTGTATTAGTCAATCCAAACGACATCATGTGAAACTCATAATGTTCATTACAAGTTCTGGATATAGTGATTGGAATAGATAATCTTTTTCGCGGATGCGAAGTTGATGATAACCATGTCGTGGATCAAATCTTCGAATATACGCTAGAACCTTGTAAATGATCGAACAATCTATCATCTTGGGTAGTGGATATAGATTTTAATCGTCAATTTACTTAGTTTACGGTAATCGATAAACATAAGAAATGATAACACCATAGCTCTTCATGATGACGGGCTTGGTAGAATAAACGTTTAATCCGACAACTCTCTCAGTTGTACGGTAATTCTTTTAATTCAGATGGTGCTGACGTATAGTGCACATGCCACAGATGCAACACCAGGAATATAATCAATACCAAATTCAACTTGCCTTAATGGTGAAAGTCTAGGTAAAATACCTCCTAAAGTTTCAAATAGCAGGTACATCTTTTAATAAATTTTCTTTAAGTTCTTTCTAGATTATAATATCTATAACTAATTCACAACCATTCACGGTAAAATTTCAAGTCTAAATGCAGGATATGGTCATCCATCAAGAATTATTTAGATCACTTTTGATAATCAACATCTTATCTTTTAGGGGAATTCTACTCGAGTTCCCATTAAATAAGACAATGTCGTCATGTCATAGTCAATCAATTCATTCTACTGGCACTATCAACTTTCCAGTTTCATCACCGTTGATAAGATGTGAACTTCTCAAAAGTCTAATAATAACTCATAATCCTTCATAATTCAAGGATATCTGGAGACATTGTTAACACTACAAGAGTAAGGTCAACGCATAATCTATGCGAGAGAATTTCAAATCAGATACAGACGAAAACATTTAACGAATATGAATATATCCCATGTTTTCATAAATTGAGTACGCATTCGAAAGCTCCTCGGATCGTTACACATGTCATTTAAATGAAATCTAATCAAGAGAAATGATAAGAACGTCAATACATCCAGTCGGGTATCAACACTCGGTAATCAGATACTTTTCCTAAGAATCTCACTACGAGAGAATTGCACAAGAAAGAATTGTCAATTGTCAAATAAGACAATTTCTACAGATGAGTAAATTCGACTCAGAAGAATAGATGCTACAGGCACATATGTAGGTGTCCCTAACACTATGTCCCTATTTTTCACTTCTTGCAGATCTCATAAAATTTAATCTTTCACAATCTTCAAAGAAAATGTAGTGTTTATTCATTAGTTTTATGGTGACTACTAATCAGCCTTGCATGGTCCATTCCAAATTTTATGTAGGCGCGCAACTATATACAATTTCAAGATTAACGATGCAATACTCAGTTCGTCAAAATTTTATCATCATGTTTATAATAAAAATATTTTCATGCTTAATTCTTAAATAAGAATCAAAAATAAATTTACAAAGATTTTCTTTGTTATGAAAACAATTAACTTTTCTAAGGTGTTTTATAAACAACTTCATTTCGATAACGATTATTTATAAGTCTCACTTGAAATAATCCATATGGTGATGAAAAACCCAATTTTCCTCAAGGGATACTGTTTTAACTTATAAAAATAATTAGTGATCTGCAAAAGAGTGATGAAAAGTTGTTCACCAAGAACTAACTACAATATGCTAGGAAATGAGCTTAGCCAAATAATCATGAGGTTCATGACCTTTATGGCACTCAAAAAGAATAATACACAATGTAACTCAAATCGAGATGAGTACTTGTTCAATGGTTGCATCACTAATGCGAGCATTAGGATGAAGCAATAAAAGATAGATAACATCAATACATGTAGAATTTAGCAATCAAAGATAGTCTTTTCATTAATAACAAACAAGTCGAATTGCACCGTAACACATTACGTGTCACTATGTCATACAATTCCAAGAACTCATCCTACCAACTGATGTCTCAATTAGGTTAGGGATTATTTTTAAAAGATAACACAATTAATACTAATCTACAAGAGTCATGGGGGTTCCACCTGTCCCGGAAGATCCATCGGTCCCTATTCAGAAGAAGATTTCTTCAATTTATTTCCTGGACACTAGGCATCCTCATTATTGGACAATGGTATAGGAACAACCCTTAACACGAACTAACAATCATTTAAAACCTTATAATTCAATCACAGGACTCAACAACTTCCTCTTAACAATTTCTTATTCCATAC
This sequence comes from Glebionis coronaria, assembly GCA_025667525.1. Lineage (NCBI taxonomy): Eukaryota > Viridiplantae > Streptophyta > Magnoliopsida > Asterales > Asteraceae > Glebionis > Glebionis coronaria. The sequence goes on along the minus strand of CM046875.1, from coordinate 452,849,150 downwards.
AAGTTAAATTTTACTTTATTCAAGTTTCACCAATTTTATACTCAATTCGATATCCTAACTCATTTCCCAATACTTCAACTTTATTCTTAGGCCTTAATAGGGCAATAAAAGCTCGATATGAACAAAACTTAATTTCCAATCCTATAGTCTTACAACAATAAATATCAAATGAGTCACTAGTATTAAATGACTCACACATTCAATTAGAATTCTCGGAAAGGTACTAGTGGCATGAGGCTTTTGGGTAATGGTTCCAATGACAGCGTCAAGTGCAACATTCACCCTTTTGATTTCAAATTTAAGAATTGGATGACAACGAATCAGATGACATCTTTCTAGGTGGTAAGGTTTTGTCAAACTCCACTCTATAAAGAAAGATCGTCATAACATCGATATCATATTTAATCTCTCTAATTCTCATTCAATATCACAATCAACTAATATCTACATTTCTACGAATATCAACCATTTTGTTGGGATCATAAATATCCACAACTTGGATTAGATCTGGAATAGCTAGATTCCCTACAGGAATAGCTTAGATTAATTTACTAGGGGATTTAGGGTTCCTTATGACAATCTACGTCGTATAAATACCTCGTATAAATATTAAAATAATCATCAAACAATCATGTAATCAAATTACATCATATGTATATATATAATCCAAGTTATATATATATATATATATATATATATATATATATATATATATATATATATATATATATATATATATATATATATATATATATATATATATATATATATATATATATATATATATATATATATATATATATATATATATATATATATATATATATATATATATATATATATATACTAGCCTTTAGACCCGTCCAATGGACGGGCTAGCTTTAAGTATATATATTTTTAATGAAAATTGAATTTATGTGTGTTTGTATTAGAAGTTTAGTATATATAGTGTTAGTTATGGCATTGATATTTTAATAATGTAGCATAGAATAAACAAAAATAACGTAGTTGAAGATATTTTATTTATTTAAGAATATTATGAGTGAATTGAATTTGCATACGTTAACGGTATGAATAAGTTTGTTACATAATTTTTATGTAGAATTTCAATAATATTGTATAAATATTTTATGTATTTTTGAATTTCATGAGGTAATAAATTTTGTATACGTTAATGTTATGAATAACGTTTTCATTAATTTTTTTTGAAATTAATATTATTGTTGTGCATTTTTATAAATTTTTTTATTTAAGGCATTGTTTCACCATCTTCCTTATATATTTTTATAGAATTTTGTATTTAAGGCATCATTTGTAATTCCTATATATATTTTATAGAATTTTGTATTTAAGGCATCATTTGTGATTCCTATTTTATTTTTGAAGCATTTTATGGAATTGTTTTTATAGAATTTTATATTTAAGGCATTGTTTCACCATCATTCCTTATATATTTTTATATAATTTTGAATTTAAGGCATCATTTGTAATTCCTGTTTTATTTTTGAAGCATTTTATGGAATCATTTTTATAAAATTTTGTATTTAAGGCATTATTTTATCATCCTTCCTTATATATTTTTATAGAATTTTGTATTTAAGGCATCATTTATAATTCCTATATATATTTTTATAAAATTTTGTATTTAAGGCATCATTTGTAATTCCTATTTTATTTTTGAAGCATTTTATGGAATCATTTTTATAAAATTTTGTATTTAAGGCATTGTTTCACCATACTTCCTTATATATTTTAATAGAATTTGGTATTAAAGGCATCATTTGTAATTCCTATATATATTCTTATAGAATTTTGAATTTAAGGCATCATTTGTAATTCCTATTTTATTTTTGAAGCATTTTATGGAATCTATTTTATAGAATTTTGTATTTAAGTCATTGTTTCACCATCCTTCCTAATATATTTTTATAGAAATTTTTATTTAAGGCATCATTTGTAATTTCTATATATATTTTTATATAATTTTGTATTTAAAGCATCATTTGTAATTCCTATTTTATTTTTGAAGCATTTTATGGAATCATTTTTATAGAATTTTGTATTTAAGGCATTGTTTCACCATCCTTCATTATATATTTGTATAGAATTTTGTATTTAAGGCATTATTTGTAATTCATATATATATTTTTATAGAAGTTTGTATTTAAGGCAACATTTGTAATTCCTATTTTATTTTTGAAGCATTTTATGGAATCATTTTTATAAAATTTTGTATTTATTTCACCAGCCTTCCTTATATATTTTTATAGAATTTTGTATTTAAGGCGTCATTGTAATCCCTATATATATTTTGATAAAATTTTGTATTTAAGACATTATTTGTAACTCCTATTTTATTTTTGAAGAATTTTATGGAATCATTTTTATACAATTTTGTATTTAAGGCATTGTTTCACCATCTTTCCTTATATATTTTTATAGAATTTTTTATTTAATGCATCATTTGTAATTCCTATACATATTTATATAGAATTTTGTATTTAAGGCATCATGTGTAATTCTTATTTTATTTTTGAAGCATTTTATGGAATCATTTTTATAGAAATTTGTATTTAAGGCATTTTTTCACCATCCTTCCTTATATATTATTATAGAATTTTGTATCTAAGGCATCATTTGTAATTCCTATTTTCTTTTTGAAGCATTTATGGAAACCCTTTAATGAATTACATGTGTCATTTTTATAGAATTTTGTATTTAAGGAATTGTTTCACCATCCTTCCTATATAAGGGTTTTTGATTTGATTTGATTTGATTTGATTTGATTTGATTTGATTTGATATTTGATATATATATATATATATATTTATATATATATATATATATATATATATATATATATATATATATATATATATATATATATATATTAAAATAACACTTCTCAGTCTGGCTTTGTCGGTAACTCGGGAATTCTTCGGCACCGTTATAGTCAAAAGATTTTTAGACATTTTGAGAAAAATGTTTATAGTTAAAAGATTTTGAAATGTTTTATTCAAAACCTTGGTTTTAAAAATCTTTCGTTCTCTATAACGAGAGCTCTGGTACCAAACTGTAACACCCCCAAATTTATACAATTCAATACAGCGGAAGACTTGTTGGTGTTACGGGATAGCACATTACTCACATCATAGACAACGCTTAAAAATCGCGTCGTTTAATAATAAAGCATTTCCATTCATAAATATCAAATTTACATATGTCCCAAGTCATAGTCATTTCATACAATTTTACAAAAGATTTGAATGGAAATTGTTATTTAAGTGCGGGTCATGAATTCTTTGTTGTCTTCCCGAGAATTACCTTCAAGTACCTGAGATAAAACATGTTAAAAGAAAAGGTCAGCGAAAACGCCGAGTGAATTCATAGAGTTTAATGAAATCCATCAATATAACATCGGTATAAAATTATTACCGAAAATCATTTTGTACCAATCTTCGTTATAGGCCATAAAATAGCCAAAGTCATTTTATACATATCCTTATCAAAAATCATAATATAGGCTTTCGCCTTCAAAACCATTATACGAACCAATGTCGTAAAAATATCATACAATACGTTTTATAACGTCGTGTAGAGTTAAGTAAAAACCGTTATATGAATATGGTTATGTAAAACCAAAACACAAACATAATATCAATAATATGACCCCGTATTGCTAGTCAGGCAATATATCGTAATTCGGTTCATATAGTAGTATTTCGTTATTTTGGATTATTATAAGCCGCATGATATTGTTACCTTACTACAACAAACATCGGGTAGCTAACCCGAAACTCATTTGCCCATCTAAATTAGCGTGTCGTCACAATAATCATGCTTGTGGAAATCTTCTCATACATAAATTCGCTTACTAATCAATGTGGCACGACGGGGATCAACCGTCAAGGCGCGAACTGGGGTGATCGTCCCCAAATAGTACTATTATATGCATAAGCGTCTACCAAATCCCGGTAGTTCACAATTCATGCTAATGGGACTTTTATTGACATAACCTAACTTTAATAAAACATTTTATCTCATACATCGGGTCATATAATCATTCATCGGGTCATACAATCATTCGGGTCCAAATCTATAAACAAACAATTGGGACAACTAGTGTTCTATTTCATAAAAACTAACATGTTATCTCCCTGGCGGGTTTATAAAAAATTTCATAAAAACATTTAAAAGAGTGTGAGGCTATGAACTCACGTTGATATGGGAAGGCGGTTATCGGCGATTCGGATGTACGGTACGTGCTTCAATCACGGAAACCTAGACAAATAATACTCGTCTTAGACTTTTGTCCAATGACTTTATAAAAATAACAATTATGTATACATATGATGATTTTATACATATGATGATGATCAAGTGGGATTGTACATTTTTACTCATTTACTATAGTGTTTATGTGTTGGTAACATTTTTATACTAGTTTTACTAGTTTTACTTATTTACATGTTTTAGGCCCAATAAGCCTATTATAAGTCCATTACCTTAAATTAGACCATTTTATACTTTTATTATCAGTATTATACTTTACATGTTGGGTCCAAATGGGTTAAGCCCAATATGTAAGTTTATAAGTGTTTTACTAGCTAGTCGGGTTTATAGTCCAATAAGGCTACTTTGGCCCGTTAATGTCTATATGTTGTAGAGCTCGGGTTTTATCGGTTTTAACTTGTTATATAAGTTCATATATCAGTATGTGAGTTTATTAAAGTTTATATTAGACGGGTCCGACCGTCTAAGTTTTAATTGACGAAAAACGTTAATTTTACGGTATTAGCCGAAAAGACGTAAAAATCATGTTTATAGTTTTATAACTTATAAAACTTACCAAACTACCATTTTTATAAAATGTCCATTTATTTATCCTTATATATATTTATATAAATGTAATATATAAGTTAGTGGTTTTAATTCACATTTTATACTATATTTATTTGAGTGCTTATATAATAATATTAAACTTTAATTTCACAAAATCAGTCCTAAATTTTAAGTTCACTAAAATGTTCATATCTAGAGTTCTATATGGAGATAGGACCTCAAATTTTTATCACAGAAACTGCATAATATGTGCTTCATTTTATTCCTTTATAGCTACTGATGAATCAACCTCTAAATATTTTAATAAATTCGTCCAAAACAGTGTATGCAGATTTGCACTCTAAACTTGTTTTGATCATATCTCACTCATTTTTATGATTCCATTGCATGGCCAACTCTCACATGTGTATAACACCTAATACTTACTGTATATTGATTCTACTTTATCATTTTATCAGTTTGTCATTTGGTTACTTACTGTTTTTATACAGCCATCTTATTAAGCAAGATTTAACCATTTTTACATGTGTTTTTTCTATCTTTTTACCCATGTTTATCAAATCTATCAACACCAAATCCCCACATACTATTTTTAATCATCATTAATCATCATATAAATATACATAAATAAAGAAATTACAAGATTACTTAACCAAAATAACAAGAGGATAGGAAGAACAATCTTTATACCACCAAGATTAAGTAGTTGGAAGGATCAAGACTTGATTTTGGGTCACCAAATCTTATGAACTCTTGTATGAAATCTCCAAGATCACCAAGGGAGATGTTGGTCTTTGAAAATCAGCCCTACTTCATCTTGCAAACTTCTCTTTGGATGTTAAAATCACCACCAATCTATAGAGCTTAAAAAGGGCTTCATCATATTTGTGAATAACACATGATTTCATGGTTAAAATTGATCATATGAGGGTGTTTTTGGTTGAAATGGGACGAATTTAGAGAGAGAGGGAGGATTTTGGTGGTTTGCATGAGTGAAAATGAAGTTAGTGGTTTAGTCTTGAATGGTTTTGTTAGGTTGCTAGTTTGGTAAAGTAAGTAGGACATGTGTCCTAGCTTACTTTGTAAGCTTGACACATGAGATGTGTTGTTGGCTAAGTTAAACCATCCCATATTGGTGGGGTGGGGCAAAACTTGTTTTGTCTCATCCCACTAATTTACGGGTATTCCTCGATTTACGTGCCCTCAGGTCGTTTTACGAAAAAGGTTTTTATAAATTATGAATCAACGGCACAAAACGAATCTAATAAAAATTGTCTCATAAAAAACGGAGTTCGAAAACGTAAATACGTAATCCTAAGGTTTCTGGTTTAGTCGTAAAGGACGTTAAATTATAATCGTAAGTCCTAATCTCTTCTCGTAAATTTGTGAGTTTATGAACCAACACAAATTTAAAATCTCAAAATAATATTCACGGACAAATTTATTTTCTGAAATATCGGACTATCACCAAAGACGGTGTATGTAAACGTAAGCACGTAACGTAGAATCCTCCGGTTTAGACGTAGTCGATGCTACTTCAAGACGTAAATCCAAATTTCTTCTCAAAAATAAGTGAGTTCATAATATAGCATTAAAATAATATTTTTAAAATAATATTTGAGAATAAAATATAAAACATAAATTGACGAATTGTCACATTAACTATCAATCTTTTAACTCACATAATTTATTTGTAGGCTAATCACTTTAAAAAAGCATCACACTTTACCCATTTTCGTCTAAAATTATACTTTAATTTTGTCCCTTTATGTACAAAATACTTCATTTTTGTACTTCTATGGGTAATATTTTACCACACAACCTATTTTTTCCATGTTAGTTGGTGATGAGCCAGGTGTTTTTTCCTAGTCTATGATCTACGTTTCATTTTATTTCATTCTCATAAACCCAAAATCAGATACACAACTTTTTGGTTTAGATGCAATATTACCAAAAGGACAAAAATCATCCTTATCAAAAACCCAAGATCCAACATAACCAAAAACATCCTTATCACTCTTGTTTCTCTTCTCATCTTTAACAAGAGTGAATAATTATACCAAAACCGATATCCACAATTTCTATTTCTAAAATCTAAGTCTTGACATGTTTTAACTAACGATCAATAAGATCACCCGCAAGCAAGTTATCATCTATCAACTGAACAGAAGCAACCTAGCATGATGTTAGAGATTCGATGAAACCAAAAAACTAAAGAAACCTATTTGGGTAGATCATGAAACTTGGAACGAGAGTGTTTGGGAAAATGGTTTAGGCATGGGTTCAAAGGTGAGGTTTTTAAAGGTTTTTGATGTTAATGTCATTGGATTTGGATTTGATGAATATAGTTCATGATGCTTAGGATTACAGTGATGAAGATGGCCGTTGTGATGTGGTAGCAATTGGTGGTGCCATGAGTTTGAGTGCGAGTAAAAAAAGGCCACGAGATCTTAGTTTGAAAAACCTTAAACTAGGGTAGCCAATCATGAAAATGGAATAGTTTATTATTTGGGAACTGTGGATTTTTTCTGGTTGATTAAGATTTTAGAAATAGAAATACTTGTATTGATGTGGGTGAATTATGTAACTGCTTGAACTGATTTGTGATGGGAGAGTTATGTGATTTGAGAGGGTTATGCGAGGTTTATTTGTTTTGATTATTTATGTTCGGATAACAGGGGTTGTTCACTTTTGATGGTGCTGGCGAATGGTGATTGTAATGTCTACTATGATGGTGGTGAAGGTGAAAATAAAGATGAAGAAGATATTTGGGAATGGGTTTAAGGTGTAATGGATCTAATATAGTGACTTGACATTTTAAAAATGATAAAAAAATAAAAACTTGTAACCTATTGGGTTTGTGACAAAACACGTACAAAAACTATTATATTATATAGAAAATTTCTCAAAATGTCCCGCGTCCAACATGGTTAGTCGATCCTTGACCCCTAAGATCTTTGTTTCTCAAAATATCCCCATTGATTGAACGACCGTGGATTTTACTCTTTACCAACAAATTTTCTCAAATACCCTCTTTACACTTTACTTTCATCCATACTCACCACCATAGGCCACCACAAAAATACCATCAAAAACCTACACAACAACCCATGAACACATTCACTACATTAACAACCAGATCGAAACTGATATCTCTAAACCATAATCATAATCATCCAACAAAAAAATCAATCATCTCATATCCATAACCAATATCACCAGATCGAAAACAATATCCTAACTTTATCTTCAAGGAATAAAAAATCAAACCCATATCCTTTACCAAATAAAATAATCAACAACATATAATTCAAAACTCATCAAGAAAACCCACGATAACTACATAAAAAAGTTAATCGAGATAATAAAAATATGTATTCTTTCTTTTTTGCCACAGGACGAGATTACAAGTAAAGATTGATTTTTTTTGCTGTTGAGTTTTGGTATGCATCAAAGCCGATGGGTATGATGAGTTGTAAATCTGCAGGTGTTGTTTTAATGAATGGTTATTGATTTCGAGAGTTATTTTTAGTTAGAAGTGTTTTTGTTACCATGGGAGGTGGAGTCGCTCCCAGTCGTATTAGCTACAACTGTAGTTAGAATAATGTGGGGCACTGTATGATTGTGGTTGAGATTTCGAGTTATAAAGGATGACGGTTATCGAGGGTAATCAGTGAACGATGTTTTATAGCGTTGATTTAAAAGATTGATAAACCAAGGTTATTAGTTTCTGGGCAGTAGGTGTAGGAGCGGATAAAAAATCAGTTGTTTGCCATGAATCAGGGGGAGATCTATTTAGATGATGGGGCGCAACAAGCGTGGTGGTAGTGGCTGCTATGGTGGTGAACATAGATGAAAATGAAAGCTAAAGAGCCTATTTGGGAAAATTGTTGGTAAAAAGTCTAAAACCCTACGGCCGTTCAAGGGCGCGAGCCATTTTAGGAAACAAAAACTTGTGGGTTTTAGATGACTCACAGGTTCAGAACTGTAAGATAATGATCCTACAATCTGGGGCTTGATGCGGAATACCGATCGAGAAGAACATACAAATATGAATCGACAAAAAAGAAACCCACAAGGTAATATCCCTAATCCAAACAATTAGTATTGAAAGAATGATATTTTCTTCTTTCCCCTCACCTCCTTTTATAGAGTTGAGGGGAGCCGACTCATACAACCTACGGGTCGGGTTGAGCTTGGACACAACCAACCGACCTTTATTCATACCTATTAGGAAATTAGACTCCTATTACCATAGACATTGACATAGGAAAATATAGAGACTAAATACATAACAATTTCCATCTTAGACTTTATATTAGCCTATCCCAACACTCAACAACTCCAATGAGTGTTGTAACTTGTGTCTAGGTACCACCTTCGTCAAGGCATCCATATTATTATGTTCAGTACCCACCTTCAGAACTTCAACCGTCTTCGCTTCCAATACTTCTCTGATAAAGTGATAGCGCACATTGATGTGCTTAGTCTTTTCATGAAAAAAATGATTATGTGATAAATGAATCGTGTCATGATTATCACAATTAACTACAACAGTGTTAAGCTTCCTGCCCAACTCTTCCGAGAGTCCCTTTATCCAAATATATTCCTTCACAGCCTCCGTAAGGGCCATATACTCCTCCTCTGTAGTTTAAAGATCCACCATGTATTGTAGCGTTTACCTCTAGCTTACAACACACCCCTGTAACAAAAATGTGTAACCAGTGAGAGACCTACCTTTATTCAGATCCTTAGCGTAGTCAGAATCAACAAAATCTTTTACGTCCACATGGTTGACACGATTTGTCCCATACACCAAACCCACGTTTATAGTGCCCTACAAATATATCATAATCCATTTTACTGCTTCCCATGAAGTTTACCCGGATTCGCCAAAATCTGCTATCTACATTTACTGCATACGCTATGTCTAGCCTCGTGCACACCATCAAGTACATTAAGCTCCCAACCGCATTTTAATAAGGTACCATACTCATCCTTTCAACATCACAATCCCTAACCAGGAAATCCTTTAATAACAACTTTCACCCAATGACACCTTAACTAGATTTCCCGTTGTCTATTCTAAACCTGTTTAAAACTTTAGAAACGTACCCGGATTGTGACACCCTCAGAATCTTGCGACTCTGATCCCTGACGATCTCCATACCAAGAATATTATTTGCTTCCCCGAGCTCTTTCATGTCGTAGTCCCTTTTAAGCAAAGACTTGGTAGACCCAATCTCAACCTTGCGCTTACAGGCAATCAACATATTGTCCACATATAACAATTGATAGATATATTACCCTAGTGAATAACTTCTGTAATATACACAACTGTCGTAACTTCTACACATAAACCCATTGCTCAACATATGCTCATCGAACCTCTTGTACCATTGCCTCTACGACTGCTTCAAACCATAAAGAGATTTCTTTAACAAACATACCTTGTTACCTTGTTCAAATCCCGGTGGTTGCCTCACGTAGATCACTTCTTCAAGATTTCCATGTAAAAATGCAATATTTACATCAATTTGCTCCAGCTCATAATCTTTACATACGATCAATGAAAGTATAACTCGAATAGACGTGTGTCGAACTATCAGCAAAAATATTACATTGTAATCAATACCTACCTTTTGTGTGAATCTATGAGCTACCAACGTTTCCTTGTATCTAGGCTTTCGAACACCTTCAATCCCTTCCTTTATTTTTTAAATCCATTTCTAGCTCATCAGCTTTTCCCTAGCTGGATGATCTACTAACACCCAGCTCTTGTTTCCTCATAAAATACATCTCTTCTTCCATAGAAGCTTTCCACTTAGAACTGTCTTCACAAGCAACTGCCCCCTGTTATGCCAATGGTTCAGCAACTATATTATTCTTATCTTTAAACCTTGCCTGTTTTGTTCTTGTCCTTGGCTCTCTATCCCGAACCAATTGATAAGCTGTGAGATTCGGTAGCTGATCAATTTCTTGAACCCCTGCATCTTCATCATAGTTATCTTCCTGATTAGTCTAGTCTTCATGATCTGTCTGATCTTCCTCAAGCATGCAATTATTAAACCTCTACAGGTCCACCTCAACCTGTAATTCCTCAACAGAGTTATCATTACCTACACCTCCACCAGAATCCTTCAACGTTTCTTTGTACATGACACTTTAATTGAAGACCACGTTCTTACTTATAACTATTTTAGGTGATTCATTGTCAAGCCTATATAGTTTGTACCCATTCACACCTTCAGGATACCCCAAAAGAACACATTTTACCACCCTTGGCTCGAGCTTACCTTATTTTACGTGTGAATACCCGACACAGCCGAAAACCCTCAATATCCCATAATCACTATGAAGTCTTGACCACATCTCCATAGGTGTCTATTTATCAATTTTTGTCGATGGTGACCTATTTATAAGATATGCGGCCATACATGTCGCTTCCGTCCAAAAGTTCTTGGGCAATCCAGACTGAATTACTAATAAACAACGTACCTTATCCATGAGAGTTTTGTTCATTCGTTCTGCTAACCCATTCTTCTGCGACGTCACGGCAACTGTCAAATGTCTAGCAATCCTACTCTTAGTGCAAAACTAATCAAATTCCCGGTTACAGAATTCAAGACCATTATCCATACTCTGCTTCTTAACAATCCTCTCAGTTTGATTTTCTACTAACTGCTTCCACTTGTTGCACTTTCCAAATGCTTCGTGTTTGAACCTGATAATGTAAATCCATATCCTCCTGGAATAATCATCACTAATAGGTAAGAAATACCTTTTACCTCCCAATGATTCCATTTGAGACATAACTCATAAGTTTGAATGAACATATTCTATCTATCCCTGAGTAATTTGCCTTCCTACACTGAAACTGACTCGATGTAACTTTCGTAGTACATAATTCTCACAAAAATCAAGCTTACCTAGACTCTTCTTGCCAAACAAACCTTGCTTTTCCAACACTTGTAGTCCTGCCTCACTAATATGTCCTAGTCTTTTATGCTAAACCTGCATAAGATTGTCCTTTTCTTCAATACTCGCATTAAGCTCACCCACTACTACATGACCAACCAAAGACTACACATAGTTCTCCCTTCGGATTCCAGATAAAATAACCCTAGAACCAATCACCTTGACTTTGTCCGACTATACTTTTACGATATATCTCTATTTTTCAAGAGTTTTTAGTGATATTAAGTTTCTTTTCAATTGCAGGAATATACCTGACATTGTATAACACAAAACTTGGCCCATCTTTCAGTTGTACCCTTACCTTGCCAATCCCCCCTAATCTTGCACTCCCTGTTTTCTTCTAATAGTACACCGCCCTCATCGCATTCCAAAAAATAAAAAAAATACACATCTAACTTGGGTGACATGTGATATGAACCTCTTGAATCCATGATCCAATCTATTGCACTTATCACCATCATCACCTCAAAATCGTCATAAATCGAACCACTAGAGCTTGGTTGATCATCTTTCTTGAAGAAACCTTTTGACTTCTTGGGATTATTCTTCGGACAGTTTCTCTTCAAGTGCTCCTCAGATTGGTAAATAAAGCATTTGAGTTTTCCACCTCGAGACTTCGATCTTGAATTTTCCCTAGACTGATGATTCCCTGCGATCAGTTATTCCCGTCACGTATAACCCTTCACCATCATCGCCTTTCACCTTGGACCTTTCTTTGATTTCCTTTGAATTTAGTATGGCCATCACGTCCTTCAAAGTCCAAGATTCCCTTCCATAAAGCAAGGCATCCACAACGTGTTCATGATGCTGGTAAAGAACTAATAAAGCTAGATCTTCATCTTTGAACGTTACCTTAATATTTTCTAAATCAAAAACGATTTTGTTGAACTCATTTATATCCTCGAAGATCTCTCATCCATGCGGCATGTAGAATGTGTACAACTTCTTATTCAGGTACAACTTGTTGGCCAATGACTTTTTCATGTACAAAGACTCGAGCTTTGACCAAACCCTCGCTGCAGTCTTCTCCCTGGTAACTTCTCTCAGAACCTTGTTACCTAAACACAAAATCATGGCACTATGAGCTTTCTTGTCAATCTTAGATTTCTCTTCAGCTTCCATAGTCGCGGGTAAAACCTCCAAAGCTGCTTCACATCCGTTCTGGATTAATAAAGCACGCATCTTAATTCTCCATAACCCGAAATCACCAGTTCTATCGAATTTCTCGATGTCAAACTCATTATTCTTTAATCTCTTTATTAATTTGCTAAAACTTGTGAAAACATCCCAATCACAAATTAACAAAGCCCTTGTGTAAAACCCTTCAAAGTATACAATAACAATTTGTTTTATATAAAAACCAAATTAACAAGTCAAACTTAAAATTTGGCCAATCATTTTATATACTTAAAAGTCCAAAAAGGCTCAAACTTAATTAAACCCTTCTTTTGTCTCGACCTTTTAATAAAATAGCCACCACTGGTTGTTCTTCCCTACCTTAAACATGCGATAGGAAAAAAAACAACAATGGCAGATCCTGATCCATGTCGATCAAAACCCGATCAACAACCCTTTCAGTTGATACATGCTTCTCTTAGATGTTCAATAAACCTAAATACCAAAAAACCCTCTTCGATCGATCCTAGTAAAAACCAACGAGACCTTCAAACCCGATCTCTGATACCACTTGTAAGATAATGATCCTACAACCTTGAACTAGATGCGGAATACCGATCGAGAAGAACACACAAATATGAATCGATAGAAAAGAAACCCACAAAGTAATATCCCTAATTCAAATGATGAGTATTGAAAGAATGATATTTTGTTCTTTCTCCCTCACCTCTTTTTATATAGATGAGGATAAACCGATTCATACAATAACCTACGGGTCGGGTTGGGCTTGGACATAACCAACCAACCTTTATTCATAGCTATTAGCAGGGCCGACCCAAAGGAAGTGCAGATCGTGTAGGTGCACAGGGCCTCCCAATATAGAGGGCCACATTTTTTGTGTTGACTAATGATATAATATATATATTGAGGGCCCATATAATGATGTATATTTGTGTTATTCACGCACCTTTACCTGATGAGATCATGTACAATGCGGACATCTTTTATTAATAAACACTAGTCAATTAATAAGGCACTAAATTATGTCCATAAAAAAAGAAATTAAGTATCAAATGCCAAGATCATTTTTTCTTTCCGTAGATCAACAAGTAATCTCAGGTATCATCATTGTAACTATCTGTGTATGGCTAATGAACATACTGGTTATCGAAATTTTTGTGATGGATTAGGCCCATTTTTGGTTTTGGCACAGGCAGAGGTGGAGCTACAAGGGGGGGCACGGGGGGAAAGTGCCCCCTCACCCGAAAGAATCGTAGTGTAATTTATTTGAATATCTGTGATATTTCTGTAATGTGCCCCATCAAGAAAACGTCTTACTTATCTAAATTGAAACTTTAAATCAAATTTTAAACACTATTTATGAGTATGGAGGTGGCTTTATTTTGTTTGTAATGGTGGAAAAGAAAAAAAAAAGAAGAACAAGAGACAAGAAGGAAGAAGGAGTATTATACAATAAATAAAGTACAAGGTACATTAGTACAAAACAATTATTAAACAAAAACGAGTTTAACAATTTATCTTGTCTTTTGTAGTGCAAGGGTGTTTTTTATTACTCTCATGTGTATGTGTATGTAAATTGTTTTTTATTTTTAGTACTACTAAGACATAAATATAAGATGTCACATCTACTACTACTTATAAAGGGTGTATGCCCATTTCATTCAACACTTATTTATGGCAATGTTAGAATCCAAAATTTCCTATAATACAATTTTCACATCTTGGCATTCACATCCTGGCATATTGTTTTCAACATTCTAACATTGCCATTTTTCCCATCTTGATAAATGCTATAAAACATTACCATGTATACTAAGTTGACAAATACACAATTTAAATTCAAAAAACAGAAAACACGGCCCAAGCAAAAACCCTATTTCGAGTCCTATATAAAGCATCTTCTCTCTTATTCTTCTTTGCAATGCCTACACACAAAAACCTTATTCTCGCTTAACCCTAATTCATAAAACAAAACCATGCCGCCACCATAATTTTATTAAGATCCAATCTGCGAAATCCACCCCATCTCTTGATGGTTTAGGTGGTTTCAAGGTAGTTTTGATTGGTGGTATTGCTTGGTGGTAGTGGTGGTTAGTTTAGGCGGTTTACAAAATTGGATCTCGATTCTTGATTACAAATCGTTATCTACTGTCGATTCTTGATTACAAAAGGTAACAACAAACACTCATTACCAAAATTCGAATTAACCTGTATGATTCGAATTCGAATTAACCTGTATGATTCGAATTCAAATTTTATATACTCGATTCTTGATGGACCCATCTCCGAATTCGAATTTTGTATACCAAGCGTTATCTTATTTTATTTTGATTTTGATAAATTTGTATAGTTAAGGAGATGAATAGTAACGGCGGCTGAAAACTGATTTGCATACTTCTACATAATTTTTTGGTAAGTGATGAATGAATGCCTTCCTCTTTTTTTTATGAATGTGTTGCTGTTGGATTAGCTTATTTTAGTTATATTACGATTTTAGAAAAGATGGGGGTGATTAGGGGGTGTTTGAATTAGCTTATTTGAATTGTTTAATCCCGGGTAGGTGTTTAATATTTCCTATTGTCATAGTTGTAAACATTTACGATTTTGGAAAAGATTGGGGTGATTAAGTGTACACGCAGAGTATTTGACAATTGTGCGATAAAACTTTAATGCATATGCAGATGCAACTGGAGCTTGATGGGTTGGCCAAGATGTCCATGATGTGTTCTTTTGCATTTGAAGTTCTGAGCTCGCTGAATTAAGCTAGCTTGTATTATCTTGGTCATAACATTTTCATTAATGTGTCATTATTTTAGGTTTGTAATTAACTTTTTACCACGATATATGTTTTAGAATTTAGCTTTTAAGTCGATAAACACCTTTTTAAAGAGACCTGTTTAGTACATCACTACATCAGGTCTGTGTTTAGTGGAAAATTAGGCTCTAAACTTGTCTTGATATTGGTAATAGTGTAGACATAATGTTGTAGATCACAAACGATAAATGTGACTTTTTGTTTGAATGTTATTAGCGTAGGATTTTGGATTTGTTAAACAGTTAATATGGTTGTTCTATTAATTGTTTTTTTGATCTGTTTTGTTATAGTATTGTATCAAGTGTGTTTGCTGTAGCACAAAAGGAATTAACTAGGAGCAGCAAAATCATCGTCTGCAGGTATTGTCTACTTACTATGTGTATTGTATTTTTTATGACAAGAAAACAAAAAAAGTTAAGGTTACAAACTTAACTCCCAACTAAGACCTGTGTATAACTAACTTGTCATTATAACCTGCACATCAGGTAGTTTGGCGGCACGCTTTTCAGTCAAAACTCTACTCTGTTTCGTTTTGAATCTTAAATTGATTGTTTTCTATTAGTCCAATGCAATTTTACGGCTATTCTTTGCTTCCAAGTTTTGCCATTCTCTGCCCTTGAAATTCTATAAATTACACCCATGCCTAAGGAGACATCAGCCACTACAGCTTGTTTACTCCTTACAAATGTTAATACTCCATACTTCTTAAAGGATTTGATTAATTAGTTGTAGTTTAGCTACTGAAATGTACATAAGGTTTTACATATACATTATGTTTCTTTATAACAATGCGTTTCATTATTGAAGTTAGTTTCCGATAATGAGAAGTAGTTCTAAATTTTTCACTAAAGGAAAATCCTTAACCTACTAAAGAAACAATTTTGCATACCTTCTTTTGTGTTATTAATTTATATGCTCTAATATTTATATGCTTAAAAGTCCCACATGGGCATCTTTTTGACAAGTTTGACTTGCATTCATCTAACTTATGTATATTTAATTATGCTCTCAACTAACACAATTAATCAAAACTTCTGAGCGTGAAGATAAACATCCAATTGCTAATATGTTCAGCGATCTATATGACGCCCACCCTAAAAATATTAAAGAGCAAGAGAGTTCTTTTAAGAAAAACCATCAAGAAACACGCACATGGACATCCATCATAATGTCCCAATGTACATCAATGCAATTAGGTACACCTCCATCTTGCTTATTGAAAATGTTACAACACAAAAAATATTTTTTTAGACATGTGTGATCCTCATTTTTCCAAACTATATATAGTATTTGACAATTATTCCTTGACAATTTGCTGCATATAATTCGAAGTTAAATCTGTTTATGGTTGAGCAGATGAGAGTGATGAAAATATTTAAATATGGCTCTTTTACACAATACTCTTATCCTTTTGCTTTCTTATTTAGATTAATCATATTAGACCCTAAATGTCGAACGCCTATGGAAATATTTTGAGCTTACTGAGAGGGATCAATATCTTAACGTGTTAATTATATTTTCTGAAAAACACTATGTTGTCTCACATCTACTAGGTGAAGTAAACAGACATGTGAGGGTGAAGTAAACAGACATGTGGGATATGAGTTGATATAGAAAAGTATGAGTTGATTTATATTGATATTAACCACCAAATACCTCCTTGTTTGTCAATTGTATTCTTTCTTATTGTAGCAAAACAATTCTGATTCTCTCATTACTTCTCACATAAAGCAGTAAAACACAAAACAAAGCATACTAGGTTCACTTTTGGAATATTTACATAATCATGACGACTAGCTTTGTTACTTGGTGTTTATTTGTAGATGGTATAGAATAGCGTTGCATCTGAGCCGCAAATGTTGAAACAAGGGTTTACTCCTTAAGGTAATCCTGGCTGGAGGTTACACCGTCACAATTCCTATGTTTCCTCCTCTAGAAAGGTCTCTTCCATTGACTATCACAACTCCAATGAGCGGTTACACTTGAAATTCTTAGCTCTGAAGGCTCTTCAGGTACTTATTAAACTTCTACATGTGGATTATATGAACATGTTATCTATATTATATATGCTTATGAATCTTGATGTATATGTGATAAGGTGTTTGGTTATTAACTTGATGCATATACGAAATAACACGTTTTTATCATAAGCCGATGCAATATATTTAATAGAATGTGTGATTTTTGTGGCAATATTGAGTTCGTTTATGTTTGTCTATGGTAAATCTTACCCATATTCAATAGGTTATAAGGTCATTAGATACAAGTTAAGTTGTAAGATTAAGATTTAGGAAGATGTAAAACATGTTTTACGTCTAATTGGTCAGAAAGGCAACTGTTTGTAAAGTGTGACCATGTCTAAGAAGTCAAAAGGAAACAATTTTGCACACCTTCTTTTGTGTTATTAATTTATGTGCTCTAATATTTATATGCTCAAAAGTCCCACATGGGCATCTTTTTGACAAATTTGACTTGCATTCATCTAACTTGTGTATATTTAAGTATGCTCTCAGCTAGCACAATTAATCAAAACTGCTGAGCGTGAAGATAAACCTCTAGGTGCTAATATGTTCAGCGATCTATACGACGCCCACCCTAAAATATTAAAGAGCAAGAGAGTTCTCAAGAAAAACCATCAAGAAACACGCACATGGACATCCATCAAAATGTCCCAATGTACAGCAACGCAATTAGGTACACCTCCATCTTGCTTATTGAAAATGATGCAACACAAAAAATGTTTTTTTAGACATGTGTGATCCTCATTTTTCCAAACTATATATAGTATTTGACAATTATTCCTTGACAATTTGCGACATATAATTCGAAGTTAAATCTGTTTATGGTTGAGTAGATGAGAGTGATGAAAATATTTAAATATGGCTCTTATACACAATACTCTTATCCTTTTGCTTTCTTATTTAGATTAATCATATTAGACCCCAAATGTCGAACGCCTATGCAAGTATGTTGAGCTTACTGAGAGGGATCAATATCTTAACGTGTTAATTATATTTTCTAAAAAACACTATGTTGTCTCACATTTACTAGGTGAAGTAAACAGACATGTGAGGGTGAAGTAAACAGACATGTGGGATATGAGTTGATATAGAAAAGTATGAGTTGATTTATATTGATATTAACCACCAAATACCTCCTTGTTTGTCAATTGTATTCTTTCTTATTGTAGCAAGACAATTCTGATTCTCTCATTATTGCTCACATAAAGCAGTAAAACACAAAACAAAGCATACTAGGTTCACAAATGTTTACATAATCATGACTACTAGCTTTGTTACTTGGTGTTTATTTGTAGATGGTATAGAATAGCGTTGCATCCGAGCCACAAATGTTGAAACAAGGGTTTCCTCCTCAAGGTAATACTGGCTGGAGGTTACACCGTCACAATTCCTATGTTTCCTCCTCCACAAAGGTCTCTTCCATTGACTATCACAACTCCAATGAGCGGTTACACTTGAAATTCTTAGCTCTGAAGGCTCTTCAGGTACTTATTAAACTTAGACATGTGGATTATATGAACATGTTATCTATATTATATATGCTTATGAATCTTGATGTATATGTGATAAGGTGTTTGGTTTTTAACTTGATGCATATACGAAATAACACGTTTTTATCATAAGCCGATGCAATATATTTAATAGAATGTTTGATTTCTATGGCAATATTGAGTTCGTTTATGTTTGTCTATGGTAAATCTTACCCATATTAAATAGGTTATAAGGTCATTTGATACAAGTTAAGTTGTAAGATTAAGCTTTAGGAAGATGTAAAACATGTTTTACGTCTAACAGGTCAGAAAGGCAACTGTTTGTAAAGTGTGACCATGATTAAGAAGTCAAAAGGAAATATATTATAGTTAGTTAATTGTGGTTACCATATAAGGTCAATGTTACAAGTGGCATATAGGAAGGTTGGATAACCGTTCTAAGAACGTATTTCTGAGCAAATTGCATGACTATAATATAGCTGAAATAGGTGTTAACCCAAGTGAATTGCTAACGCATTTTTGACATTTCTAAAATTCCTTTTTGGTCATTCGTTGACACTATTTGATCCGTTAAAGATCTACTATAACCAAAATCGACCCATTTATATGTAATGCAAATATAATTTAGAGGTGTTTGGCATTACAAGTAGGAAGTGATTCTGTTGTTATGCTATGTAGAAATGTAAATCTTGCTTATGTTTTTAGAGAGAGAAAGAGATAGAGAGATGGTGGATTATACACACTTCTAGAGAGAGAAACTTAAGAGAAATATGTGTAAAAATGATTAACCCCACACACTCTTTATCAAAGGAGAGGGTTTATATACCCAAGCCTTGTAATGGGCTTGGGCTTACACGTTTGGGCCAGCCTACACATGTTGTAGGCTAGGCTTGGACTTGTTAGTTAAATAACGATGTCTAGACTACGAGCTACTACTTAGTATATTGTCGGAGTGACTGAATCTTCCTAAATACGTAAAAACATATTTCCAACAATCTCCCCCTAAGGGAGGTCACTCCGAACAAGGGCGTTACCCGAGTTACAATAATGAAATAAACCTAGCATACTATGCTTGTCTTGAGCTCGTAGTCTTCGTCTTTCTTTTCTTTTTCTTTTCAGGTGAACATGCTGTTGTGATCATTGATATCAATCTTGAGAATTAATCTCTTGCCTTGATCTCGTGTATCCATCACTTGTGATCTTCGCCTCTTCGTGACGCCATGTCCCACATACTTATACCTTCTTAATTCTTGAAAGCTTCAGAGTTTGATACAGCGGAAGACTTAACTTTTAGGCTTTCTTGAATTAAATGAGATATTAAGTGCATAAAGTATAAGCATGTGGGGACGACTTCTTCTTGGATTCCGCAACGCCACCGTCTTCAAATGCCGCAACATAAGTAGACACGAACGAAATGGCTTTGAACATTTCATTCTAAATCGGTAGCATTTTACCTCCGGTCGGTGAAGACCGTTGGAAGATATTAGATATCGTACCCGTGACGGATAGTTTCAATTAAGTAACTTCCTGACAGGATTTCGCGGGTGAACCCGTTCTCTTTATTCGATCGTCCAAAGCTGACTGCGAACATAAAGAGTGAATCATTTGGATAATAATATCCGCATGATTTGAAGCCGTCAATTCATGTTCCTGAAACAAGTGAAATTCAATTAAGAACCACACCATCGTTGCTTTCCAGTTGTCACGAGCTTGATTCGTATAGAATCTTGCAAGTTACCTACCAAGTGCTGTTTGAGGTTAACACTAGAAGGATTTCTACTCATCACTGTGAACACTAAGGTATCACTCTGAGTGTTCTGGCAAGATCGCTAAGATATTGCGTAGAGGCCTGGAACGTGTTTAAATTCAGTTAAGAATTAAACAGTTGTTGCTTTCCAGTTATCACAAGTTTAATTCATAAAGAATCGCACAAGTCACCTACCATGAGCTTTTTGATATTCGCTCAAGAAGGATTTCCATCTTCTTTGTAGGGGTGGAAACGAGTCGAGCCGAGCTCGAGCTCGCCAGGGCTCGAGCTCGGCTCGTTTAAGTCTTAAAAAGCTCGAGCTCGAGCTCGGCTCGTTTCGAGCCTTATTATTTAGGCTCGGGCTCGGCTCGTGGTATGGTAGACAAGCTCGGGCTCGGCTCGAGCTCGGCTCGTTAATACGATTTTGCAATGTAAACATAAAATTTGGTTCGAGCTCGGCTCGTAATATACCTAAATTAGGCTCGCTAATAAGCTTGTTATTAAGCTCGGTAAGAAGCTCGTATATAAAACAGTAGGCTCGTTTAGGCTCGCGAGCCCAAACGAGCTTTGTACGTAAAGTTCGGGCTCGAGCTCGTTTAATAAACGAGCTGCAACTTAGGCTCGAGCTCGGGCTCGAGCTCGTTTAGGCTCGGCTCGTTCGAGCTTTTTACCGATCCGATCCCGAGCTTTTCACGAGCAGCTCGGCTCATTTCCACCCCTACTTCTTTGTAAATATTTTCGTATTACTCGGATGTTCAGGCAAGATCATGAAGATTTTGCGTAGGACTCTTAAAATCTTTCTTACTTTTCACAGTGTGTGAAGAAGCAAGGAATTATGGAAGTGTGTCCTAATGAGATATTTGATGATCTCAAATGGCTCTAGACTTGATCGTGCACTTTGGATTTTAGTGATCGGAGGCTGGAGAGGAGTGCCACCTTTTCAATACCAATTTACTCGGAGTGAATAAATCGATAGATAACGTGTTGATCTCCGTGTGATTAAAACAAATATCTTTTGAGAGATATCTGAGTTAGCTGGGATGGGTTGTGCATTGCATCACTGGGTCCATGATGTCTATCTTCAATATCAAGAATCATTAAACATGATCTCAATAGCATATGTATTGACCCGGTTTCTGCCTAAAGTTGTAAGGAGGGCTTCTTTCTTTACACCCTTTATCTTTACAATTCTTTTTCATTCTTCAACCCCTTCAATGCTTACCAATACGTCATAACTAGCACCTTGTTGTGATTGTTCCAGTGCTAACTTAAGTACTTGGTCGGCATTCAGCTACGTTCACAATCTTTCTCCAACTTTCCTAAGGATGACTATTTCTAGCTATGGAATGTCCTTGGGAAGATTCCTCCGGTTTTGGAAGAATCATAGGACTTAACCTATCCTACCATCCTTATGTCAGCACAATCTTCATCGTCGTGAAATAAATGGGTTTTAGGTAAGTATATGTCACCATGAAAATCCATTTTGCTCCCCTTAACATATGCCACGATATTCGAAAACATTTCGCATATGTCGGGATGAGCCAGCACATTAAGTCAAACCATTTGTGATAATATCCCATATTAAATCACATTTTCTCCCCCATATTAAAATTATTAACCCAATCGATGTTTTTAATATCAATTGATTTAATGAAGTTTTAACAAAGGTTTTGGGAAGAAAAATACAAGTCCATTTTATCTTCAAGATATCAAACGTATGAGATATGATACCGATGTGTAACATGATCACATATTCACCATATAAAAAAGAATTGACAAGGTTGGACCTGATGGATGAGAACATCATATGATAAGATCAAATGGTTCTTGTCAGCATATGTTGGTCACCTCGTCACATCTGAAGTCATCTCTTGACACCACGTGTACGATTGGTATTGTTGTCTTGACACCAACTTGTGAACTTGGCACTTTCGGCATCGAAGATTCTGAATTCTTGACAATTGCTCCCCCTCAATTGCTGACCCGTGCTCTATTGAAAGAGTTGTAGTCGTCGGTTGAGTAGTCACATCATCGAGTAAGTAGATACCAATTGTAGATTGCTATGGTTGTAGATATGATAACTTCATAAAAACAAGACTTCTCTTGTTTTAACAAATAAATGCACTGATGCGTACATAGTTTTGTGTTAGACCAAGTTATAAAGTAAACTTGATCCCTTACAAGGTTTTAAAGTAAACCTTTCCTGAGAAAATTAATTCCCGTTGAGAGTCAAAGCTTTCATAAGAAATACTTGACTTTAATGTGAAAACCGGGTTGCAGTCAGAAATAACTACAAGCCATAAGGGCATGTTTTATGAAATAATTACAACTTTTGTACGAACTCTATTTATGGCGGCGTGTCGATATTAATCAACATTTCTAAGGCCATAAATATTATCGTACCAAAAGACATGCCTTTGAAAAATAAAGTAAAAATATTTTTGGATTTTTCTAGATTTTTCAATTTTTATGGTTTTTATATGGTTTTATATTTTTCTATTTTGCTTTTGTGGATAAAAAAATAAACAATATATACAAATGATCATCAAGGATACGAAGAATAGTTCACCACCACTATTCTTTCGCTTCATCTGCTAGTTCCTTAAGAGTCTCAGGCGAGAAGGTTCTCATTCCTAGCTTGTCGGACAAAAATTCAATTCGAGCGCGATCTAAAGCCTTCGTGAAAATATCCGCCAATTGATACTCAGATCGGACAAAGTAAAGCTCTATTACTCCATTTTCCACTTGCTCCTTGATGAAATGGTAGAGAATGTCAATATGCTTCGACCGGGAGAATTGAACGTTTTTGCAGCATAAGGCAATTGCACTCTTGTTGTCACAGTACATCGGAATTTTGTTGAAACCTAGACCATAGTCGGTAAATTGCGATCTCATCCAAAGAATTTGAGCACAGCAACCGGACATAGCTATGTATTCTGCTTCCGTACTTGAAATTGCAGCGCTTTTCTGCCTTTTCGATGCCCAACTGATTAGTCGATCTCCTAGTAATTGCAAAGTTCCACTCGTGCAACGCCTTGTATCTTGACAACCCGCGTGATCCGCATCTGCATAGGCCATAAGTGCGATCGAAGAGTCCTTCGAATACCAAAGTCCCCGATTAATGGTTCCTTTAAGATATCAAAAGATTCGTTTCATAGTAGCCAAGTGTAACTCAGTAGGTCGAGTTTGATACCGAGCACACATACATATAGCAAACTGAAGATCAGGTCGACTAGCTGTGATATACAGAAGAGTACCGATCATTCCACGATACAGTGTCGGATCAACGGCAACTCCATGTGGATCTGCATCAAGCTTGGTTCGTTCCACCATTGGAGTATCCACGGGGTCGCAAGATTCCATCTTATACTTCTTAAGCGATTCAAGGGCATACTTGGATTGATTGATAAAGATGTCTCTGGGACTCTGAGATATCTGAAGACCTAAGAATAATGATACCTTGCCCATCATTGACATCTTAAACTTGGAAGACATGTGATGTAGTGTTTTTACTACTCTTTAGGAAAAGAGAGCAAAATAGTGGTAAGCGTTAAGCGTACGTTTAGGAAAACGTAAACACTTATGACCCTTAAGTGGGGATCGTTCTCGAGGAGGCTAGTGTGTTGTGTAATGAATTGATTAATGTTTGTGATTTTATTAAGAAGAAAAGAGAAAATAGAAATTAGAAAGAAAAGACGATTACGAAGACGGATTAAACTAAGACGAAAAAGGCGATCATGTAAAACCGTAAATAGTGCAAAAATTAAAATTTTAACCTAAAAATTCCTAAAAATTACTAAAAATCCACAATATTATTCTAAGAGTTTACAAAAAATCCAAACTTGCTAAAACCTTTTAATTAATTAGATAATGACTTTTTAATGCTAGTTAAAGCCCTAAAAATCACAATTAATTATTAAAAAGTCCCAAACAAGATTTTAAAGTTTGTAAACCTCAAAAATAACCTAATTAAGCTAAAAAGTATTTTTTAAAATTTTAAAACCAAATAAAACTATTTTTAAACACTTAAAAACTATTAAAATCAATTAAAACTTAAATTAATTCTAGAAAATAATTTAAAAGCCCTAAAAATATTTGGAAAGTTACAAAATTCCTAATTTAGTGTCTACAATCTAGGAAAAATGAAAAAAGTAGAAAAACCTAACTTTCAATTTTTAATAATAAAATAATAATAAAATAATCAAAAAAAAATTCAAAGTTTACTAAAAAATTCTAAAAAATTACCAAAAATCTTAAATAATGTAACTAAGACAGAAATGCAATCAAAAGTTTCTAAAACCTATTTAATAATTTAATATTAAATTTTAAAGTTGGTTAAAAACCCTAAAATCCTATAAAATCAAAAATAAGACTTTTTGAAAACTTTATGGGCTGTAAACCTCAAAAATATAAACAAAAACCTAAAAACTATTTTTTTAGATTTTTAAAATTCTTTTTCCCATTTTTTATACACTTTCTAAAATTAAAACTTAAAATAATCCTAGAAAATTAATTGAAAACGGGAAAAATAAACTTTTTGCACCAAAAAGTCCTAAAACTAGGTAAAAACAAAAGAAAAATACTAAATGGTAAAAATCCAAAAAGAATAAGCTTAAATCAGCTTAAAAATAAGCTGAATGTTAAATAAGCCAAAAAACAAACACTACTTAAATATCAAACGTTGCAAAGAGTTAACAGTCAAAGACCCTAGGGCATGATGGTTAAGTCGTTTGTGTATGGGAGGAGTGGCGCAGGTTCGAGTCCTGGCCACGTCCTTTTTACAAAAAAAAAAAATTTTCTTTAAAACTTAGAAACTCAAAACCAGTAACTTAACTTAACTTTAAAACACACTTTTATAACAAACAAACAAGAATTAAAGATACTGAATCAAAACAAGTGCCCAGGTATGATTTTTATGAACACAAAGAGAAGTTGATATCTTCACTTGTGAAGATAAGGACAAGAGGACTTGATCCTTGATTTTGCTGATGTTTGTTGGACAAATGGGGGCACCCCTATACTCAGTTGAGTATAGGGAGTCAAATAACAACAAAAACAACAAGTTCCACACAAGATCAAAACCAAATAGGCACAAAAAGATGTTTCTGATTAGGCTTATGTTTCTGATGAACTATAACTGATCTATATGACACAAATCCGAATTTCAAATCCTAATAACTTGCACACAAAGTAATGTCATGGCATACAAGCAACACACAAGCCTTAAACAACCTATTATCCAGCAATGAACAAGATTCAAAGCACCAATCTTACAAAAATCAACCAGAATAATGGTTTTACTGATTTAGGCTATGTTTTCAATTTTTAGCATACAAATTTGTTCAAAACTTCATCCAAACTGAAAACTAAACTGTCATGCACCCTAAAATACCCTAGTGAGTGTTTCTAGACTGGTTTTAACACAAGAAACATGTCATTAAACCTTCTAGAACCTTAATCTAAACACCCCTTTAAAATCTTAACTAAATTCAACCAAACTGATTTAAACTATCTAAACATGCATACTAACCTTAAATAAGCAATATCCAACACTTAAACAGTCACTTAAACACTTAGCATACAAATCATGAATCCAAATTTCACAATCTATGAAACTGAAACTAAGAACAAGATTTTTACCTTAAGGGACCTACATCCAGGTCCCTTAGTGGTTGCTTAACCACCTCCAAACAGGCCCGGGCCTGTGTAGGACCTTGGACAACAAGATTTCAACAAACCTGCTAAGATCAACACAAGCAAACACAATAGCAAACTTTTCTGATTTTTCTTCTTTCTTTTAAATCTTTTCCAAATAACTCAAATGTTTTTTTTCTTTCAAAACACTTAAACAAAACAGCTTAAAATCTAGGAAACCAAATCAAGGAACAAGATTTATCAAATAATCAAATTTTCAGAAACCTTGAAAACAAAACTGATTTTTGAAAACCTTGAACGAATGTCAAATATGGAACTCAGAATCTAGTTTAACACCATACCAACTTTTATAAAACAAAAGGAATTACAATTTATCATAAAAATACCAACTTTATTTAGATAAAAAGGGATTACAAAGTTTTTAAACTAGAAACTGGAACAAGGGTATAGGGACACATGCGTCTCCTATATATACTACTGAAAGGAAAATTCTAGATAACTAAACCCTAATACATGAAATCTCCAAAAAGCCCTTGGGTCTTCATCTTGAAATTGGTCAAAAAGGCTCCATGTGATCATGTTATGATGTCCAGCTGTTGTAGTATGATCTTGGACGTTTATCATGTGTGGAGGACAAGTAAAATCATCATAGCCCTCCATCTTGTCTGCTTTTGGGAGAAAGGGACGTTGCAGGGGAGCATCTTTTAGGGACCCACAACCATGTGGTGGTGTTTCTGGGTGTGGGGAAAGGTTTACTTAGGGGTGAATAGTAAATCTGGAAAGGTTGGGGTAAAAACCCTTTGTTTTGGGTAAATTAGTTTTTAGGGTTTATGTGTTCTTGGAGGATATTAGGAGGGGTTTAGATCCGGTTTGGGGTAAGTTGTATTTAAAAAATGTGTTTAGAGGGAAATTATTAAGGTGTTGACTGGGTGTTTGACCAGGTTTATTTAATAAACCTGGTATTGGGTTAATGGGTGGGTTGGTCGGGTAAGGGTTTGGGTAAATCGGTATCGGACGGGTTGGGTGGTGAGGTGTCAGTTTGTGAGTGGATGGGTAAGTTTGGCTGTCTGGCAGTATTGGCCCTCCATGTTTCTTTCTTCTTTCACATTGTATTAAATAGCAACCAAACTTCTTTTCCTTTGTTATAAGTTTGGAAACTTGTCACTTTTGGCACAAACACTTTATAAACTTGAAACAAGGACTTGAAATGTAATTTCTTCTATTTCCAAGGGCTAAACTTGTACAATCTTCATTCCTCAAGGACCATTCTTGCATAACTTGATTTCTTCAAGGTCTTAACTTACCAAGTCTTCAAAAATGAGGGACTAAAGTTGCCAATCTTCAAAACTTCAAGGGCATTTTTGTAAATTCTAGATTTGGGCCCGGTTCATTGTGCGGCTTCGTTTCCCGTGTTCGTTTTTGAATGATTCTTGTGATCTTTTTGTCATTTCCTCAATATCCGTACCTAAAATACACAAGTAACAAACACGAGCATATATTTGACATTTTTAATGATATTTTATGCATTTTAAGCCCGATTTGGACGATGAGACTATGTATAAAAGCAGTCTCATCACTCCCCCATACTAAACCATTGTCGTGCCCTCACGCAATGCTAGAATAAAGTATCGTAGCACCTCCAAAATTCATTTTTATTCACTTTATTGAAATGATAAACTAGCTACACTACTACTATTACTACTTGCGTTTTAGACATAATGTATGATTTTCATCGCAAAATGGGACGTTTAGGTTCATAGAATAAGAACACGTGAATGCTTCGTTAGAAATAATTTCATCGTCCTCGATTTTCACCCCAATTCCATGCCAAGCGTGCAACGAGATCATTGTCATTATAAGTTAGTAATGCTAACACTACTCATATGCCCTAATCACGTACTTATCCTTCCATTATTCCTAAGTTGTATCTCTTATATTTTATTATGTCTTAATGATCATGAGGATACATCATTGACTTATGCGATAATAGAGATTTAGGTCTAAAAATAGAGTCCTAACGGTGTAACTAAGACCATCAAATCAATAACCCCTCCTAATAGACAACGATGTTAAAAAATTAAGTCGACAAGAAGAATCGATAAACACGGTTTTATAACGGTTTTGAACATGAGACTTATTACCAAGACTTTTATACGCCCCCTAACGGAAGGGCCTTATTATCTTTGGTTTACCTCCATCTTTTATTCAACTTCGCCATGAAGCTTTTATTATGACTTCGGTCTTGCCTTGCCTTTTATTATCCGCCTCATCGGTGGTTTTATTAGCCAAAGACGAATATCCTCACGCTAAAGCGAATTTTGGATCTTTAAAGCTTCGAAGATTAAGGCTTGATTCACTTTCAATTTTTGCATAGATTTTTCGGCCTTGTGGGGCTTCAAATTGTTTGCTAGATTTAGGTGAGCACTTGAAATCTTATTATTGGGTGAAGCTTTCGATTATTCGGGTGCCAATACTTCAAAACCGTGACGCTGGCGATACCTTAATATCTTCCCAATTTAATTACACGGAAGCTACTAGAAAAGACTAGAAACCCAACAATCCTAACTAAACCGCTAAGTCAATATTTATTAAGCAAAAAATATTTACATGCGAAGGGAGAATAAGCAAATAACGAGAACACATGAGTTTTTGAAAGAATACGAGTACTCTACGTTTAGCATAGTAACTTATAATTAACTCTATCATTTCTCGTCCTCATTTAAGAGACTTAGCCTAATGTGAAGTTAAGGAATCAAAGCTAAGTGCTCAACACGCACGGTCGAGTAAAAAATTACTCTTATTCTCGCCATCGGAAAATCTACATTCGTGTCTTCAAACACTTATAAAACATAAGAAAAATTTTAAAATTTGGCCATTTTTAGCCTTATTTTGCAACAAAAACGATAAACAAAAAGATAAACTTTGGAAAGCGTGAAGGTTTGGCAAGGCAAGTATCTATTCACCCCCCATACTAAAGTTAAACATTTTCCTCAATGTTTCGAGTCTAGGGGTGCAAACACCCTCATACTAGAGACGTAGTCGAATGCCTAATCTAGCATGGAAAGGGTGTAACCAATAAATTAATAGCCGTTTATGAAGTGTGCTAAAAACCTAAGGTTAGAACATCAAAAGGATATATCATGGATATTGAGAAAGTCTTCAAAGCAAACGATCGAGTGCTCCCATAAAACGAACATGAGAGGCTCTAATCGTGAAGATCATGATCTAAAAACCACAATGCACAAACAACCACGGAACAAAGGTTGGAAGGGCACAAATCCCCTCACATTAACTAATTAGAAAGCAATAATATGTACATGGATAAGCATGGGTCTCCCCCACGAGGCACCTTGTTTTTGATAACCGAGTCAAAAGCTCGACTCGAATCCCCATAAATGTGATCATTTAGGGATATCATGGTATGGTTAATTTTTAGTGGGGCTTACATGATAAACAAGGCCCAAAAACAACCGGTATTAAGGACTAAGTCCTTTGATGGTGCAAAATACCGGGGTCGAAGATGGCTTCGTTTTCATTGGAAAAACAAATCAATGCCACTTCATCATGTGCCAACAAAAACTCAAAGAGTTTTAAGAAAATAGGAGAGAAGAAATAGAAGGGTGGGACAATGGGTAAGTCATGAAAACATTGAGCTACTCGAGGTACACTCGCACCAATCAAATGAAAAGATTTTCCATTTATTGCATCGGTGGAAGACCGAGATTTCCCTTTATAAGCAATTCCAGGATCAAATATCTCGTCCTCGGTGGAGAAAGGGAAGGGAACATAAGGGGCTTCCCCCACACTAAGTCCACACAAAGCATCGTCAAAAGGAGAAGACGAGCTTGTAGTACTCAATACACGTGGTGATGACGGAGTTAGAGTTGTAGAAAAATCTTTTAAATTCAATTTAAAATCTTTCCCTTTTTCATCTTTTAAACTCTCCTTGTGAAAACCCGATTTAATTATGTCAAAAATATTTGGTGTTTCTAAAGCAATGTTAGTCACACTAAAAATTCTCACATTTGAAAACCGTTTTGGTAAAGGTGGTGGCAAGTTTTCAAAACGTTTGTCAACAAAGAAAACTTCCCCATCAGGATCAACATATTCATCATCCGAAGAATCATTCTCAATTGGAACCGTAGGCTTAACCTCCACCGGCGGAGGGGACGAAACTTCATTTTTCTCAACAACTCCTAAAACTCTATTTGAAATCTTTTTACAAATGTTTTTGATGGGATTGACATTGTACAAAGAAGTGATAGAATACACATGAGAAAGTGTGGAGTTTTGAGTTGCATTAATGACGAGTTCTTCCTCATTGAAACGAAGAGTGATTTTTCTTGCATGCACGTCGATAAGTGCTCTCGAGGTATCCAAAAATGATCGACCTAAAATTAACGGAACTTTAGGATCGATAGGAATGTCAACAACAATAAAGTCTACGGGATAGTAGAACTTTCCAACTTTCACAAAGACGTCCTCGGCAACTCCACAAGCTAGAATCGTAGAATGATCGGCCATTTCGATTGACATTCTTGAAGGAGTGAGATTGGGGAGATTGAGCGATTTAAAAATCTCAAGAGGCATCAAATTAATACTAGCACCAAGATCGGCCAAGGCGTAGCATTCTTCCATGTCTTGTATAGCACATGGGATTAAAAACTTTCCAGGATCACCGACTTTTTGAGGTTTGCGGCTTAGAAAAACCGATGAACAACTAGACGATTTTTGCAATTTTTCTTTGTTATTCAACATACTTTTGAAGTTCGCGTCAAATCGAGGCATCATGACTACGGCATCGGCAAAACTTATATTAAAATGCAAGTCACGAAACATTTTCATAAAAATTTCAAATTTCAAATTATTTCGTTCTTGTGCCTTTTCCTTGTCTCGTCTTGAAGGGTAGGGTAAAGGTGGTGTGGGTTGGGGCATAGTAGGCAAAGGCCTTGGAATCTCGGGTTCCATGATTGGTATTGGTTCAACCGTAGGTGTGGTTTGAGCGGTACTTCGTGGGCTTAGAATTTGCTCCTTTTCTACCACCACCTCGGGTTCTTTCTCTTTTTCCTTCTCCATAGAAGTACTTGGACGAAAAATGGGTTCTTTGAAAGTTTTACCACTACGAGTAGTAATAACATTAAATTCTCCTTTCGGGTTCACGATGGTATCACTAGGAAGACCACCCGAAGAAGAGGGCTTACACATGATAGCTTCAAACATTTTTCCCATTCTATCTTCAAACTTAGATTGCCTAGCATCCGCTTTTAACAACTCTTGCTTAATTTCATGTTGCCCTTGCTCCATTTTTGTTGGTTTTGTTGGAGACGTTGGACATTTCCTTCCATTTTATTAGAATTATTTCTCAATTCATTAGCAAGTTCGTTTTTA
This sequence comes from Glebionis coronaria, assembly GCA_025667525.1. Lineage (NCBI taxonomy): Eukaryota > Viridiplantae > Streptophyta > Magnoliopsida > Asterales > Asteraceae > Glebionis > Glebionis coronaria. The sequence continues at coordinate 452,817,077 of CM046875.1, read as the reverse complement.
AGCTCGGTTTTTAACTCGGATCTTAAGCTAATCATCTCACGTTGCATGTTATCAAACTTAGCATCATTAGCTTTAGCATAATCTAAGAACTCTCCACTAAGATTTTTGGTGTGAGCATTTTGAAAACTTTGGTTAGTGTTTTGAAGATCACGGTTTTGATTTTGGTTTGAAATTTGCCCATTTCCACTTTGATAATTACCCTTGTTATAGTTACGTTGATTTCCTTGGTAACCACCACTTTGATTGTTTCGATAGTTATTAGCATTTTGATTTTGTGGAGCTTTATTTTGGCGGGAACCTTGACCGTTGTGGTTATAAGTTCCCGTGGCTACATAAGCATTCGAAGTGTTACCATCCGCGGTAATGCACTTGGAAAAATCATGAGCTCCACCACACGAAATACAACTCTTGGCAACCGCTTTAACCGAAGCGGAATTCGAAGCTTCTTGAGCTTTCCAATGAGACATAAGAGTCGAAAACCTATCGAAAAACCGATTCTCCTCATTTGCTTCATCTTGCAAGGCATTAATGGAACGAGACGATGACGAGCCCAAATTGGCAACACTCGGTGTGTTACGAGGGCTATAAACCTTAGACCTATTTTCAATGATTCTCAAAGCCTCTTCGGTTGTTTTGCACAAAAAATTACCACCCGCGGCGGCATTTAAGTATTCTCGTTCATGATCATTAAGCCCATTATAAAAAGTGTTAATTTGATGCAATTCGGAAAAATCATGGTGTGGACATTCATGTAACATTTCTTTAAACCTTTCCCAAGCCATTGAAAAACTCTCATTAGATCTTTATGTAAATCGTGAAATCTCGTTTTTCAAATGTGTTGTTTTAGATGGTGGAAAAAATTGATTCACAAATTTAGACACGAGATCGGCCCATGTCAAAATCGAATTTGGCGGTTCTTTCTCAAGCCATATCTTGGCGGGTCCATCTAACGAGTAGGGAAACAACATCATCTTAATGGCATCGTGTGGTACATCCTTAAACTTGCTTGTCGCGGTGAGACGATTAAATTGCCTAATGTGATAATGTGGGTTGTCTTTATCGTGTCCGCGAAACTTGTTTGCTTGAAGCATAGACATTAAACCCGTCTTGATCTCGAAGTTCTCTGCAAGGATGGCGGGAATCACAATGGCCTCTCCAAAACCCTCAGTGGGTGCTTGAAGCAACTCCATCATAGTACGATTAGCCATGATAGCTTCTTGTTCTACAATAGGTTCCTCACTTGGAGTCTCTTCACTAGAAAAATTAGGAGTAGGTGTTGCCTCCTTTCGGTTTCGACGTTTACGTGCACGTTTTGCTTGATTGCGAGTAAGCATAAACGTCACGTACAACGAGGGGATGAGCAAAGAAGATTCTTTTTGGTGTTTTGTATTTTTCAATTTTTTTGTGGTTTTTGATGGTATTAACTTTTTTGGAATTGGTGAATGTATTAAGTAGACACAAATCTACAAATCTCCTCCTTAATCAAATCTCTCGATTAAAGAAGCCTCAAGGAATGAAAACGATCACGTGAAGTGAACGCCTTCGATGACTTTAGAACGATGGTGGAACACCAAATCGTTCAAGAGGGTTTAATCAAATGAAACCAAGAAAATATATATGATATGTAATAATACTTTGGGCGGCAAAACCCTCGATTAGCTCTCAAAATCAAATACGCACAAGCAAGCGGAGGAAACGAGGCGGCGCGAAGCACTTAAGAGCCTTTTTCCTTTAGGTTGTGAAATACAACCGCCTTATACCCACCTTATAGTTTGTATTTTTCAAAATCGAGCTTCTCGAAAGTATTTATCTATTTTTGCCTTTTTCTTTGGTTTGAGATTCGAATACAATGATTGGGTAATGACCTCCCAAGTCAAGGTTGTGATTTCTCACGTATTTGGAGTACTTGTGAATTTATTGTTCTACGTATACAATATAGTAATAGTATTCACACAAAAACCGAAAAACGATAATACGTATTAGTAGAGTGCTACTAATACAAATACTAATTATGGTTAGTATAAAAACAACAATGGTTCAATCAAAACACAACACGCCTCCCCGGCAGCGGCGCCAAAAATGATGTAGTGTTTTTACTACTCTTTAGGAAAAGAGAGCAAAATAGTGGTAAGCGTTAAGCGTACGTTTAGGAAAACGTAAACACTTATGACCCTTAAGTGGGGATCGTTCTCGAGGAGGCTAGTGTGTTGTGTAATGAATTGATTAATGTTTGTGATTTTATTAAGAAGAAAAGAGAAAATAGAAATTAGAAAGAAAAGACGATTACGAAGACGGATTAAACTAAGACGAAAAAGGCGATCATGTAAAACCGTAAATAGTGCAAAAATTAAAATTTTAACCTAAAAATTCCTAAAAATTATTAAAAATCCACAATATTATTCTAAGAGTTTACAAAAAATCCAAACTTGCTAAAACTTTTTAATTAATTAGATAATGACTTTTTAATGCTAGTTAAAGCCCTAAAAATCACAATTAATTATTAAAAAGTCCCAAACAAGATTTTAAAGTTTGTAAACCTCAAAAATAACCTATATAAGCTAAAAAATATTTTTTTTAAATTTTAAAACCAAATAAAACTATTTTTAAACACTTAAAAACTATTAAAATCAATTAAAATTTAAATTAATTCTAGAAAATAATTTAAAAGCCCTAAAAATATTTGGAAAGTTACAAAATTCCTAATTTAGTGTCTACAATCTAGGAAAAATGAAAAAAGTAGAAAAAACTAACTTTCAATTTTTAATAATAAAATAATAATAAAATAATCAAAAAAATTCAAAGTTTACTAAAAAATTCTAAAAAATTACCAAAAATCTTAAATAATGTAACTAAGACAGAAATGCAATCAAAAGTTTCTAAAACCTATTTAATAATTTTATATTAAATTTTAAAGTTGGTTAAAAACCCTAAAATCCTATAAAATAAAAAATAAGACATTTTGAAAACTTTATGGGCTGTAAACCTCAAAAATATAAATAAAAACCTAAAAACTATTTTTTTCAGATTTTTAAAATTCTTTTTCCCATTTTTTATACACTTTCTAAAATTAAAACTTAAAATAATCCTAGAAAATTAATTGAAAACGGGAAAAATAAACCTTTTGCACCAAAAAGTCCTAAAACTAAGTAAAAACAAAAGAAAAATACTAAATGGTAAATATCCAAAAAGAATAAGCTTAAATCAACTTAAAAATAAGCTGAATGTTAAATAAGCCAAAAAACAAACACTACTTAAATATCAAACGTTGCAAAGAGTTAACAGTCAAAGACCCTAGGGCATGATGGTTAAGTCGTTTGTGTGTGGGAGGAGTGGCGCAGGTTCGAGTCCTGGCCACGTCCTTTTTACAAAAACTTTTTTTTTTCTTTAAAACTTAGAAACTCAAAACCAATAACTTAACTTAACTTTAAAACACACTTTTATAACAAACAAACAGGAATTAAAGATACTGAAATCAAAACAAGTGCCCATGTATGATTTTTATGAACACAAAGAGAAGTTGATATCTTCACTTTTGAAGATAAGGACAAGAGGACTTGATCCTTGATTTTGCTGATGTTTGTTGGACAAATGGGGGCACCCCTATACTCAGTTGAGTATAGGGAGTCAAATAACAACAAAAACAACAAGTTCCACACAAGATCAAAACCAAATAGGCACAAAAAGATGTTTCTGATTAGGCTTATGTTTCTGATGAACTATAGCTGATCTATATGACACAAATCTGAATTTCAAATCCTAATAACTTGCACACAAAGTAATGTCATGGCATACAAGCAACACACAAGCCTTAAACAACCTATTATCCAGCAATGAACAAGATTCAAAGCACCAATCTTACAAAAATCAAGCAGAATAATGGTTTTACTGATTTAGGCTATGTTTTCAATTTTTAGCATACAAATTTGTTCAAAACTTCATCCAAACTGAAAACTAAACTGTCATGCACCCTACAATACCCTAGTGAGTGTTTCTAGACTGGTTTTAACACAAGAAACATGTCATTAAACCTTCTAGAACCTTAATCCAAACACCCCTTTAAAATTTCAGAAACCAAATTTTCAAACAAAATCTTAACTAAATTCAACCAAACTGATTTAAACTATCTAAACATGCATACTAACCTTAAATAAGCAATATCCAACACTTAAACAGTCACTTAAACACTTAGCATACAAATCATGAATCCAAATTTCACAATCTATGAAACTGAAACTAAGAACAAGATTTTTACCTTAAGGGACCTACATCCAGGTCCCTTAGTGGTTGCTTAACCACCTCCAAACAGGCCCGGGCCTGTGCAGGACCTTGGACAACAAGATTTCAACAAACCTGCTAAGATCAACACAAGCAAACACAATAGCAAACTTTTCTGATTTTTCTTCTTTCTTTTAAATCTTTTCCAAATAACTCAAATGTTTTTTTTTCTTTCAAAACACTTAAACAAAACAGCTTAAAATCCAGGAAACCAAATCAAGGAACAAGATTTATCAAATAATCAAATTTTCAGAAACCTTGAAAACAAAACTGATTTTTGAAAACCTTGAACTAATGTCAAATATGGAACTCAGAATCTAGTTTAACACCATACCAACTTTTATAAAACAAAAGGAATTACAATTTATCATAAAAATACCAACTTTATTTAGATAAAAAGGGATTACAAAGTTTTTAAACTAGAAACTGGTACAAGGGTATAGGGACACATGCGTCTCCTATATATACTACTGAAAGGAAAATTCTAGATAACTAAACCCTAATACATGAAATCTCCAAAAAGCCCTTGGGTCTTCATCTTGAAATTGGTCAAAAAGGCTCCATGTGATCATGTTGTGATGTCCAGCTGTTGTAGTATGATCTTGGACGTTTATCATGTGTGGAGGATAAGTAAAATCATCATAGCCCTCCATCTTGTCTGCTTTTGGGGCTTTGGGAGAAAGGGACGTTGCAGGGGAACATCTTTTAGGGACCCACAGCCATGTGGTGGTGTTTCTAGGTGTGGGGAAAGGTTTACTTAGGGGTGAATAGTAAATCTGGAAAGGTTGGGGTAAAAACCCTTTGTTTTGGGTAAATTAGTTTTTAGGGTTTATATGTTCTTGGAGGATATTAGGAGGGGTTTAGATCTGGTTTGGGGTAAGTTGTATTTAAAAAATGTGTTTAGAGGGAAATTATTAAGGTGTTGACTGGGTGTTTGACCAGGTTTATTTAATAAACCTGGTATTGGGTTAATGGGTGGGTTGGTCGGGTAAGGGTTTGGGTAAATGGGTATTGGACGGGTTGGGTGGTGAGGTGTCAGTTTATGAGTGGATGGGTAAGTTTGGCTGTCTGGCAGTATTGGCCCTCCATGTTTCTTTCTTCTTTCACATTGTATTAAATAGCAACCAAACTTCTTTTCCTTTGTTATAAGTTTGGAAACTTGTCACTTTTGGCACAAACACTTTATAAACTTGAAACAAGGACTTGAAATGTAATTTCTTCTATTCCCAAGGGCTAAACTTGTACAATCTTGATTCCTCAAGGACCATTCTTGCATAACTTGATTTCTTCAAGGTCTTAACTTGCCAAGTCTTCAAAAATGAGGGACTAAAGTTGCCAATCTTCAAAACTTCAAGGGCATTTTTGTAAATTCCAGATTTGGGCCCGGTTCATTGTGCGGCTTTGTTTCCCGTGTTCGTTTTTGAATGATTCTTGTGATCGTTTTGTCATTTCCTCAATATCCGTACCTAAAATACACAAGTAACAAACACGAGCATATATTTGGCATTTTTAATGATATTTTATGCATTTTAAGCTTGATTTGGACGATGAGACTATGTATAAAAGCAGTCTCATCAACATGAGTGTCCCAAACTCATCCGATAAGGTATGGGTCGAGGCTGCAAATATAATATCATCAACATATATTTGTACCATAATCATATCTTTACCTCGTTTTTGAATGAACAACGTGGGATCCACCTTGCCTTTAGCGAAGCCTTGTGTAATGAGGAATTGTGATAAAAGATCATACCATGCGCGAGGAGCTTGCTTCAACCCATAGAGAGCCTTCTTAAGCTTGTACACATGATTGGGATATTTAGGATTCACAAAACCATCTGGCTGTTGTACATAGACCTGAAGGCCTATTATTTCTAAGGATTTGGTAAATGAAGGATTAGATCTATTGATTAATGGTGGATGAAGGTGATTAGGTGTAGAGAGAGAAAGGAGAGGGAAGAATAAGTAGAGAGAGAAAGGGATTAGATTAATGATTAAGTGTTAATGAATGAATAACCAACCCCCTCCTAACATGCTAGGAGGGGTATATATATAGCCCACCCTACATGTGGGCTATATGGACTATACATTACTAAGTAGACCACGAGCCCATTACATAATTATCGTTGGAGCGACCGATCCTTCATAAATACGTAAAACGTATTTCCAACAATCTCCCCCTAAGGGAGGTCGCTCCAAGTTACAAAGTTCTAAATAGTCTATATCTCGTGATCTATGCTAACTAAGATGTGACCGAGACTTTATTGGGAAAAACGTATTTCCAACAATCTCCCCCTAAGGGAGGTCACATCTTTTTACAAAATCTTAAACCTAGCATCTATGCTTGAGTCTTCGATCTTGTTCTTGTGAATATGCTTGATGTGATCTTTGACTTTAGTCTTGAGCATGTTTCCTTGCCTTGACCTTGTGCATTCTTCACTTGTGATATTTGCCTCTTTGTGACTTCATGTTCCACATACTTATACTTTTAAATTCTTGAAAGCTTCAGAGTTTGATACAGCGGAAGACTTGACCTTCATGCTTTCTTGAATTTGTTGAAGTACTAATGTATGTAGTATAAACATGTGTTGATGACTTCTTCTGGATTGTACACCGCAATGCCACCTTCTTGTTACGCTGCATAAAACAGTTAGCAACAAAACAATATACACGGATGAAATGGCTTTGAACATTTCATTCTAATTCGGTAGCAATTTACCTCCGGTCGGTGAGGACCGTTGGACGATATTAAATATCGTACTTGTGGCAGGTAGTTTCAATAAAGAACCTCCTTGACAAGATTTCGCGGGTAAACCCGTTCTCTTTACTCGACCGTCCAAAGCTGACTGCGAACGTAAAGAGTGAATCATTTGGATAATATTATCCGTATGATTTGAAGCCGTCAATTCATGTTCCTGGAACAAGTGAAGTTCAATTAAGAACCACACCATCGTTGCTTTCCAGTTGTCACTAGCTTGATTCATATAGAATCTTGCAAGTTACCTACCAAGTGCTGTTTGATGTTAACACTAGAAGGATTTCCATTCGTCACTGTAAATACTTAATAGTATTACTCTGAATGTTCTGGCAAGATCATTAAGATATTGCGTAGAGGCTTGGAACGTGTTTAAATTCATTTAAGAATTAAACCACTGTTGCTTTCCAGTTATCACAAGTTTGATTCATAAAGAATCGCACAAGTCACCTACCATGAGCTTTTTGATATTCGCTCAAGAAGGATTTCCATCTTCATTGTAAATACTTTCGTATTACTCGGATGTTCAGGCAAGATCATGAAGATTTTGCGTAGGACTCTTAAGATCTTTCTTACTTTTCACAGTGTGTGAAGAAGCAAGGAATAATGAAAGTGTGTCCTAATGAGATATTTGATGATCTCAAATGGCTCTAGACTCGATCGTGCATTTTGGATTTTTAGTGATCGGAGGCTGGAGAGGAGTGCCACCTTTTCAATACCAATTTATTCGGAGTGAATAAATCAATAGATAATGTGTTGATCTCCGTGTGATTAAAACAAATACCTTTTGAGAGATATTTGAGTTAGCTGGGAAGGGTTGTGCATTGCATCACTGGGTCCATGACGTCTTTCTTCAATATCGAGAATCATTAGCAAAAATGACCTCAATAGCATATGTATTGACCCGGTTTCTGCCTAAAGTTGTAAGGAGGGCTTCTTTCTTTACACCCTTTATCTTTACATTTCTTTTTCATTCTTCAACCCCTTCAATGCTTACCAATACGTCATCACTAGCACCTTGTTGTGATTGTTCCAGTGCTAACTTAAGTACTTGGTCGGCATTCAGCTACGTTCACAATCTTTCTCCATCTTTCCTAAGGACTACTATTTCTAGCTATGGAATGTCCTTGGGAAGATTCCTCCGGTTCTAGAGAAATCATTGGACTTTAACCTATCCTACCATCCTTATGTCACCACAATCTTCACCGTCGTGAATAGAGATGTTTTGGGTAAGTGTATGTCACCATGAAATCCATTTTGAAGTGCAAATCCATTTTGCTCCCCCTTAACATATGCCACGATATCCGAAAACATTTTGCATATGTCGGGATGAGCTATCACGTTAAGTCAAACCATTCATGATTGATCATATCCCATATTAAATCACATTTTCTCCCCCATATTAAAAATATTAACCCAATCGATGTTTTTAATATCAATTGATTTAATAGCATTTTAAGAAAACTTGGGAAGAAAAATGCAAGTCCAATTATCTTCATGAATTACACAAGCTCTCCCTCAAATTAATGAGGGTGTGCGGAAACGTAAATTAAATACCTTTAAACACAAGTGTAAGGTATTTATTACGTGCAAAGATCATATATGATAATGAATTCACAAGATTAGCAATTTACGAGGTTGGACCTGAATGATAGAGAATCATCATATGAAAGATTCACATGGTTCTTGTTCACGAATGTTGGTCTCCTCGTCACGTTCCCGAGAAAATTAATTCCCGTTGTTGAGTCAAAGCTTTCCGGTGAAATGCTTGACTTGATTATAAAAAGCGGGTTGCTATCTGAAA